>JAHLKC010000035.1:0-296592 GCA_025449115.1 Chytridium lagenaria
CAACGTCCAATGTTTTTGGCAATATATATAAACATACCGCCGCATACCGGCGTACACGGCGGACAACGTCCAATGCTTTTTGGCACACTAAATGAACATACCGCCGCATACCGGCGTACACGGCGGACAACGTCCAATGCTTTTTGGCACACTAAATGAACATACCGCCGCATACCGGCGTACACGGCGGACAACGTCCAATGTTTTTGGCAATATAATAAACATACCGCCGCATACCGGCGTACACGGCGGACAACGTCCAATGCTTTTTGGCACACTAAATGAACATACCACCGCATACCGGCGTACACGGCGGACAACGTCCAATGTTTTTGGCAATATAAAAAACATACCGCCGCATACCGGCGTACACAGCGGACAACGTCCAATGTTTTTTCGCACAATAAATAAACATATCGGCGTACACGGCGGTACACGGCGGACAACATCGAATGTTTTTTGGTGACAATTTCATCAGCTCATTTGATGCAGGGTACGTGAGCCAAGCGTTGCGCATAACACTCAATCCATGCGGTTGAGCGCGAAAGGATGCTGTTACAACGCAAACTTGTTGCTACACATCTCAGCTAGCTGTGGTATCATGCGCGGGTCATAGGAGAGTAAAATGGCATAATACTGGGTATTCCGGTTCACTCCATAAATGTTCATACCGTCGCATACCGGCGTACACGGCGGATAACGTCGAATGTTTTTTGGTGACAATTTCATCAGCTCATTTGATGCAGGGTACGTGAGCCAAGCGTTGCGCATAACACTCAATCCATGCGGTTGAGCGCGAAAGGGATGCTGTTACAACGCAAACTTGTTGCTACACATCTCAGCTAGCTGTGGTATCATGCGCGGGTCATAGGAGAGTAAAATGGCATAATACTGGGTATTCCGGTTCACTCCATAAATGTTCATACCGTCGCATACCGGCGTACACGGCGGATAACGTCGAATGTTTTTTGGTGACAATTTCATCAGCTCATTTGATGCAGGGTACGTGAGCCAAGCGTTGCGCATAACACTCAATCCATGCGGTTGAGCGCGAAAGGGATGCTGTTACAAAGCATACTTGTTGCTACACATCTCAGCTAGCTGTGGTATCATGCGCGGGTCATAGGAAAGTAAAATGGCATAATACTGGGTATTCCGGTTCACTCCATAAATGTTCATACCGTCGCATACCGGCGTACACGGCGGATACGCCGGTATGCCGTCCATTTGGCTACTACATTTTTGATACAATAGCCTTTTTTATTTAAATATTGTATAAATTACGCTGGTATATTGTTTTTCACGTTTTTTTTACAACCCGCAAAGAATGGAGAATAACGTCGGTTGGTATACCGGCGGGTACTGGTGTAAATTTTTAATTGGAAAAGATATTGCATTTTACATCGAATTGTGTACGACCGTAGCTAAGCGCATCCTACCGTCTTAGGAAAAAATCGTCGAAATTTTATTACTTGTCGTCGTTTTTGACCTCGGTATTTATCCCACCAAACAGGCCACATTAATATACTTTTATACTATTTTCGTTTTTGTTAATCGGAAACTGGAAGTCTATTGAAGGGTGGAATTTTCTTTCCTTCTTGTCTCCTTCAACAGATGAAGGGGACTTGGTTGATAAGTGTTTCTTTTCGAGTACCTTTTCAACTTCATACTTTCATGTACCCGTTTCAACACCTACAATAATATAACCCTTAGTTCGATAGTAGACAACGATGAGTATATTATTGCAGTGTATTCTGAAATGGTTAAGTATTTATATTGAAGGAACATTGTACGATAGAAATCAATAACGCGAATAAAGAGAGAATATGGCTTAATTGTAAAAGTGTATTTATTAAATTGGATGCTATAAACAAGGTTATAACAGATTTATCCGGCCTTTTTTTCGGAATTTACGTTCAAGTCTCCGACTGATATACGATTCATCCTTCGGAAGGCCAAAGTCATTGAAAACATAATTAATAAGGTGGTACAAGAGGTTACCGAAACGCTCAGAAATGCTGTTATCTGTAGCTGTGCAAAATCTGAGCATGATTTATCCGGCCGTTTTTTCGGAATTTACGTTCAAGTCACCAACTGATATACGAATAACCCTTCGGGAGGTCAAAGTCATAGAAAACATAATTAATAAGGTGGTACAGGGGGTTACCGAAACGCTCGAAAATGCTGTTATCTGTAGCTGTGCAAAATCTGAGCATGATTTATCCGGCCGTTTTTTCGGAATTTACGTTCAAGTCACAGACTGATATACGAATATCCCTTCGGGAGAAAGTCATGGAAAACATAATTAATAAGGTGGTACAGGGGGTTGTCGTCGTCATTGTCGTCATTTTCATTCTCATCCTCATTATTGTCATCCTCTATTGCTTTTAAAGCAAGTTCTCAGAAATTAAATAATATAGGTACCTGAGTCTGAAAGATAGGAAGGATCGAATGCAACCTGAGCAATGCGGTTGGGTCGCATCGGACTAATGTTGTCCAGTATGCTATTGCTACCTTGCTCCTCCATTTTTAATTGTCAGCGAAAATGTTTTGTGTTGGATGCAGTATCAATGTTAGGGTGGAGAATAAGGAGGAGCTTGAACAACATATGCTTGACGCACACCATCTGGATTCAAGCGTTTGGCAATTTATGATGAATTTCCCGACAAAGGAGAGCTGGATAAACATGACTCAGGCAGTAACTACAAAAGGGGGTGGCTCGAAAGTGTTGGATTTGGCAAAAGGAGAGAGGTCATTGAACCTCTGGTGCTCTCCAACCCGATGATCAGGCGCTTATGGCAGGCAATGAGTGATATTACCCTGTTCTAAGCTCTGAGAGGCAAACGAGAGCCCATGTTCCAAAAGGTGCCATAGTAGGGTGGCATGGAGACTTATAGCCATCCCCGATCGCCAGGAGACAATCTGGTGCTGATATTGGTTTAGAAGCAAGGTAAATGATAATGAAGATACTAAACACATTCCCTCCTCCCTTAAATAAGCAGAATCTCGCGATCACTCACCCACACCATGGCCAAACAACAACAACATCACTTAGGTTCAGGAGTACATCCTGTCCCTAGGTGCTCTGTGGGGTTTAGGGCTTGAGCAACTCCTTTACTCTTCTCCCCTACCCCCTAGTTGAAGCTAGGTAGGAGGGATGGGTCAAGAGAAGATCAAAGGAAAAAATATGAAAGACCCCAAGAGGGAAAAGAATGGAACGGGAACAAGAAAATACGAATAATGGCACGACGTCTATATAAGTGACGCATTCATGCCTCTTGGTGACGTTATCTTATAATCTCACATCTGGAGCTCATGACATCCGGGGTGTGGGACTATCCGTTGTAGATGTTAGCGTCGGGGGCGGTTGCGGACACGGCGTGGGTCAAGGCACAGTTGCAGTTGCAATTTGTCGGGGGGAATCTTGTTTCCGCAGTGGCAGCACGACGAATTGCCTGTACGAAGGGTGGGGTATGAATGACTTGATGATTCAGGGCCACTTAACTTTGGAGGCTTTCTACCTCTACCTCCGCACCCGCCCTGAGTTTAATATGTCGCTATACCGCCGGAAGGCTGGTGGGTCTGGTTCGTCAACGTCCGCCGCGTTGGCCGTTTCGAGTTGACGTGTGGTACTGCGCTGGGTCTTGGTGGATTCGCCACACTGCAGGCTTGCGTGTTGGCCGGGTTGTTGCGTCGCATACTTGCGCGCGAGGTTTTGCCATCCTGCATGCTTGCGTGCGCGGTGGGGCGTCGAGGGTCGAGCGGGGGTGTGGTGCGGCGCGTTCGCATCCGCGTCGGGGGTTGGGTAGGCGCAACGCGGTGTGGGTAGGGGAGGTGAGATCCGAGTCCCGTGCCGCGCTTGGCGCCAAGGGGCTCCGGGATCAGCCTCTTGCGTTCTTGTGGCCTACACTGTTTCTCGCGTCTTTCACAGTACGCGTCATTTGGGTTACACAGTCGTGGAAAAGCGGGAACGGACTAAATTTCACCAACGATAGTCAGTGTATTTAGGAGTGAAAGAAGTTCGTAGTTCAACGAAGTTCTTTTATTCCTTTTTCTCCGACCCGTCTTGAGTGGTTTTGTGCTTCCCGTCTTCCCTCCCCAGCTCCCTTGTGTGTTTCTCGGTGTTTCTACGTTTCTCCGTTGTCTCTTCCGCCGTTTATGTTTGTTTGTTCATTATTCTTGTTATTGTAATAGAAGGGAGGCGAGATTCGAATCCCGTGCCGCGCTTGGCGCCGCGGGGCTCTGGTGTTTCTCGCGTAGTTTCACACTTTGGGGTTATACAGTCGGAAGTAAAAAGTCCTATATACAGCAAAATTTGTTTTCAACAAATCATGAACAACAACAGTCTGGTATTACCAGATCATATCTTAGTGGAATGCTATCTCTTCCTCAAACTTCCAGAGATAATACGCCTGCGACTTGTAAGCTCAAATCAATGTCGCCGTATCGATTCACTCCTGGAACTTATATCCTTTGCTCGGCGGTACCTCCATGAAGTCATTGAGAATGACAAGATCAATGAGTCATTGATAAAATACGGCGAAGTCTTCACCTCGGCTTTTGTACATCTACCTTCCAGCTTCACCGTTGCCCTTTTCGAAAAAGAGGGCTTCAAGGCCCGTGTGAGACTCACCGATCATCGAACTTTTTTTAACCCACACGACTTGGGTAAACCGTTCTTAGAAAAGGTTATTGACGGCCTTCGAGGAGCAGTTTTGGTCACCAAGCGGTTATTGCGGGAACCGAACATGACAATTTACCATCAGGACTATCAGTCCACACTTTCATGGGCTATCGGAACGAACGACATGATGCTTTTTGAAGGCATCTTAAAGTACTTTGATAAGGTTGAAAAGACGAAGCAAAGAGAACTGCTTCGAAATCCCATGGCAAACGCATGTCGTTGGGATCGCCCGCACTTCGCTCGTCGCTTATTGCAGATCACCTCTGTTTCTTGTGCCGGCACTTTGGTCATTGATGCATGCAGGGGGGGAAGCATCGAGGTAATGGAGATATTGTTGACGGCTGGCTTGAAGCATCCATATGGCTCTGATTATAGTCTATTGGAAGCGGTAAAACGACATCACCCTTCTATGGTTCGCCATTTGATTCAACGGAAAGGTGTCAACCCAAATACTTCAGAAGTCATTGAGGCCATGGAGAAACGCCATTATGATTTGGCGAGTGATTTTTACCAGTAGAACGGTGCGTCCCAATTGATATTAATTTGTCAAACTAACCTAGCGGCTTTCTTTAAATAGAAAGAAGACCTTGGCCGATGAATCATTTTATTAATCTGCTGGATGAGAGAGTCTATGGCATCACTTTTCTCCAGTCTCCTGTAACGGTGTTTACGAAGATTTGGATATTTGGAAATAAACACTTTGAACTCGACGTCAACGAAAAACAAAACGGAACGAAATGCAAAGTTTTTTTCTATTCAAAGATGATATGCCCCAATTCGTCAGGTACAGATCCTGTTAGCTGATTATTTGATAGACGTCTATGTAAAAGATTTCTCGTTTTAATAAATAAGCAAATAGACAAACACCAAAAGCAAAATCAGTGCTTACAGTACTTGTAGGTTTACCAAACGACCCAACTCAGGCGGTATTGACCCTGTCAGTTGATTACTGTCCAACTTTCTATGAAAAAAAGTCAGTCAAGCCACATTAAGATCCAAGCTCTTACAATTCTCGAAGTGACTTTAACCCGCCCAATTGCGGAGGTATAGGCCCACTAAATTCATTCCGGTCCAGCCAGCTATAGTAAATTCAAATTCGCAAACAAAAAAATATGTTTAAGGCGTGAACTTTTAATGAAAAAGGCGGCAGAGAAAATAAATTATTCAGACTTACAGATACTGTAGCTGCCGCAGATCGTGAATAGCTTCCGCTAATGGCCCTGATAACTTATTGTCGGACAGTTGCCTAACGAAAAAAGGCATAAGACCTTTGATAAGAACCAAAATATAAATATACGAACAAAACTTGAAGGCGACATAGTCTCCGGAACGCGCGAGTATAGGCCCCGTTAGTTGATTGCCATCCAATTTACTGATAAACAAATTTCATTAAAAGCATTCACATTTAAAATAAAAGAAGTCAGAAAAACTATTAAATAAAACTTAAACTCACAGCTCTCGCAGTTCACCGAGATTGTCCCAATTTTCAAATAAAGGTCCAGATAACTGATTGTTCGAAAGACATCTGTAGCGAACTTAGAATATAAGCATGGCTATATTAACGCCAACAAGCCATTGGCACAGCTAAGATCATGAAAACTTACAGATACCGGAGATTTTTAAGACGTCCAAACGTTCTTGGTATACTTCCCGAAAGATTATTATTGTCCAACATCCTATATAGCAAGTAGTAATTGTTAGGGTTGTGCAACAGAATGGTAAAACTCACAGGGCTTGCAATTGCTGGAGTCCGTCTCCCCGAACGGGTCCGGTGAACTGATTATGAGACAAAATCCTACATGAAGATGATTAAGAAAGTAACGGAAGAAAAGAAGAAAGATAAACCATCATACAGTTCTCGGAGTTTACTTAAACCTCTAAAAGCTGGTATGCTTCCCGAAAGTTGATTACTATCCAACCGCCTATTAAAATAAAAGTTAACAAAAGATATCGTTTCTCCGAGACGTGGCCTAAAAAATGTAATAAATCAGAAAGCAAATACGTACAACTCTATCAGCTGCTTCAAGTTTTCAAGCTCGTCTGGTATGGACCCTGCCAAAGTCGTTCCGATCCAGCGCACTTATGCAAGGTTACAGAAACCAAATACTACAGATTGCGAGGAAGTTCACTTACAGATATTGCAGGTTATCAATTTCCCTAACGACGATGGAATAGATCCTGACAGCTGATTACGCCCAGCCTTCTGCAACGAGGTGATGAAGTTAGAAAACAGGATAGATCTGATAACTAGCATAAAGACAAACAGAAGTCTCACAATTCCCATAAGTTACTTAAGCGATCGATATCTGCCGGTATGGGTCCAGTGAGCTGATTGTCGGAAACCATCTGCAGCAAAGGTGGTAAAACGACCGTTAAAGCAAATTGGAAGATTTCATTATGGCCAAAGGGTTAACGTACAACACCTGTAAGTTCCTGAGGAGCACCAGATCTGCAGGTATTGGTCCTCCCAGTTGATTATCATCAAGTTTCCTGTTATAGTTGTAACGATGATTAACTTTTTTTAATTGCAAAGAAGGAAGAACTAGACTTACAAAACTTGTAGTGTACTTAATCCGCAGGTTGCTTGTGGTATACGCCCCGAAATTTGATTGCGGGACAGCCATCTGTTGAGGTAATTATCAGGGTTAACTGAAGGCGACGTTCATTCAGAGTAAACGAAAACTCGGTTGTTGGTATCTGGAAATAGGGAAATTAACCTACAGGTATTGCAGTTTCGTCAGAAGCGCTATACCTTCTGGTATACATCCAGACAATTGATTTCCATCCAGCCTCCTAAAACATCCGTAAGAACTAGGCAGAGCCAGTGACTTAAAAGAACATTAACTTACAACACTTGAACATTTTTCAATAGACTCAACTCTTCAGGGATCGGCCCTGATAGTTGATTGCTGTTTAAGTACCTATAATGCGTGATATGAACGTCAATAACAGCTACAAAAATCGCGTAACATACAGTTCTCGAAGGTTGCTGAGTTCCCCTAATTCTGAGTTTAGAAATCCCGTGAGCTCGTTATTTGACAACCATCTGTCAGAGTGTTAACGTTTTCTTCTTGACTGCGCTTAACTATGAAAAGTGATTTTCAATAAACTCAAAAAGACCCACAGATATTCAAGGGACGACAACCGCGACAACTCTTTCGGTATTGGTCCTGTCAGCTGATTGCAGTCCAGCTTTCTACAATCATCTTAATACGCGTCCCAATAGGCAAGATCGCAGCCTAAGCTTATAGAAAGACAAGAACTACTGACAGGTTCTGCAGGTCACGAAGATTTGCTAAGTCATGTGGTATTAATCCTGTTAGCTTATTGTTGTCGAGCCTCCTGCAATAAGGAACGCTGGTTAGCTAATTCTTAAAATCCGTATGAATGAATTTACAGCTTCAGGTTTCAAAACCGATGACAAAGTATGTACATACAGCTCTCGTAAGTGACTCAGTGATCCCAAGACACCGGGTATGGCTCCGGATAGTTGATTACGATCCAGTCTCCTACAAAGACGGAAAACATCCAACGATCAGAAGTGCTGATGGTGAAATCATGACATCCGTACAGTACTTGAAGGTTTTTGAGCCCCTCTAACTCTTGCAGTATTGGTCCGGATAGCCCAATAGCCGCCATGTCTCTTTCGTTATCGTGCGGTCAGAAAAGATAACCCATTGTCAAATTGAAGATGTCTCACATCTGAATGATGGTCCGAGGGGAGGACGAAGTGGACGAAGTGGGTGAAGAAGTGACAAAGAAGCGTTTGAAGAATGTTTTCTTGCAAAACTCGTCACATCCACATCTCAACGAACAGCCGAACTCTTCCAGACTTTCAGCTCCGCGAATGTCGTAGAGTGGGTTTGAGGTGAGCGTCAAGGCTCTTGACAAAGCCTTTCTTACGATTTCGAAATCATCCATAATGTAAATATGTACAACTTTCAGAAAAAGAATACGACTAATTTATTTAACGATGGCGTGCATGCATACATTTACAGTATGTAGTATACCTTATACCGTTTGCAGATGGAGCTTCTGAGAGTGAGAAATAGTATGCGAAAGCACACTTCAAGTTCTAAACTAAAGGGATGGTATTTACACATGTTGATTTACACAAAAAAGTTTAAAAATTATACACAAAAAAAACCAAGTGGAACAAGCCGTTTTCCATAGTGAAGTTTTTACTTGACAGGTGCCTCATTCAGATTCTGTCAGAACACAAGTGTGTCAAGGGCCTCTTGTTGCGAGGCACCTTGTGTAATGAGAATAACCTTATGCGATTCTACTTAAATGGGGACGAGTGTGGAGTGAGGTAGCAGGAACTTTCTTGTGTCAATGAGTCAGGAATCAGATTGTGCCATCGCAGCGTCGCTGTTTCCCGAAGCGAATTTCTCACCGTCAGAATGCTGCTTTGAAAGTAACAGAAATCGCTTTGTAGAGTGTCTGGATGACCGCATTCAACTCTTGTGAGCACACTCTCTATCTGCCTTCTGTTTTCTTGCTCATCAATACTTACCATCCATCACAGATCCATCACAGGAATCCCGCTCCGAGGTGGAATTCCAAAGGAAATCTCAAGGCTTTCTAGCCTCATGTCCTTGTGAGTCAAACCCCCTCTTACCGTCGCCTTTTGCTTAATGCTCGATAATGTAGGAGATTGCGAAACACAAGTTTACCTGGAATAATACCTCCAGAGATTGGTCGTTTGGTGAACCTGTTCGAGATCAGGTTGTCCAATAACCAACTGACTGGTCCCATCCCAAAAGAACTGGAGAACAACGTCGCCCTCATGTCAATGTGAGTCTTTGTAATTAAATGGAGAAGGCCTTAACCTGCATATATCAGATATTTCGACAATAACAGGTTATCTGGAGAGATCACGGTGGACTTTGGCAAGATGAACAAGCCTCTTCTGTAGGTGTACTTACACTTAAATCACTCTCTTTCTTGTTGGCTTGGCTGATGTATACGTTTTAGACGTCTAGAAAATAATTACTTTAGCGGCAGGGTGCCAGCCTCCGTTACTCTGCTCCAGAGCAGAACGTAAGTTCAATTCTTTAACTTGCACGGCTCTTTTTTGTTCTCATACTGAATATCTTGTTTCATTAGCATCAACGGAAACTGCTTTAATGTTGAGGGTCTGAGTGGAAATAGTTTCTCCAAGTGGGTTTTTCCCCTTACGCTATCAACTGAAGTTTTAATTCTTTCATCACAACGCTAACTCACTTCTTCAAGTCTCACTCAGCGAAGCGCGTCCGATTGCAACACGCCTCCTACAGCAGTGACCTTCCCAGCCATGACACAACCCGTCGTTGCCTTCACACCAAAAACCACCACCCCACCTTCCGAAAATTCAACAAGGCCTAATATTCCTGCTATTGCTGGTGCCGCGGTGGGCGTTCTAGTGGTTGTCCTGCTCAGCATTTTTGGAATTCATTTTTACAAGAAGAGCAAACGGCAACAACCTCCTACAAGCCAGCTTTAGATATTGCTCTGGTTCTATGTGGATTTAATATCGCGTGAATAAAATTATTTTGTGCCTAAAAGTATAAGCTTCGTAAAAGTTATACATATATATATATACATTTGCAGCATTTCTAAAAACACTACAGAACATAGCCAGCAATTATAGTCACGGTAAAGAAGACGCCCCTAACGAAAAATATTTTACGTCTCGATCGAAAATCTCCGAAACTCCATAGAACGTTTTATTTTATCTTTAATTAACAGAATGTAAGCTAATGATACTTAGGTCGCATATTGATTTTGGAAAAACGACCCAATATCGATACGGATGACTAACCGACCGTAACCCCCGATATAAATGCGAGAATATAGAACCACTGGACAGAAATTCACAAAGCCTGCTCACAAAAAGTCGATCTCATGCTCCGTCGCTTTCTTTACGTTTCTGATGCTTTCGTGTGTCAGCTTTCGTGTGTCATTCAATTTCGGTTATGTGATGAGAACTTAGTCCACATAACCCAATCTCGATTTTAAAAAAAGACAGCCAACGAAAGAAAAATAATGTTTTTGTTGTTTTCCGGTCATTCAATTTCGGTTTTTATGTGATAATGAGAGCTTGGGAATTCAGTCCCCGTCTCGATTTAAAAAAAGGGGCATACAAGGAAAGCGAAAAAAGGATACGTTCGAATATGGTGAGAGAGCTTTCGTGAAAAAAAAGACAAAGCAGCTTCAAAGAAAAAAAGAAAAGGATGAAAGAGCAAAAGAGAAATACACGAAAAAAAAGGTGCCGGCATTCACACCACACCTCCGAATAAACAAAACAATACACAAATTCACCACCTCCCAATAGGCAAAAACTGTCCCACAACCACCCCAACACCACCCCAAGCATCCCTCCTCACACTCATCCAAAAAGCACAAGGCACCTCCCCTCCATCCTCCTTTACAAACACACACCGTCCCCTAATCCCATCCCCCTCCACCCTCGCGCGACTAACACAAGTCCCCTTTTTCACTTCCACCTCTGTCTTCATCTCCCCGGTACACAAGGACGTGAACGCCTCCCAATATTCCACCACCGATTCCGCATCCCAAAGGTCAGTGATGAGGGTAGTGGATGTGAGCGGTGTAGGAACAAGTGTATCGAATCCAGCCCCAGCAGCAAGGATCTCACCCCCTTGTTCACCCCTCCAAACACACCAAGGAGTGCCAGAGTATTCCATCAACCTCGTGACATCTTGGACGCTTTTCCGAATCATGTATTCCTTGACCACGTGATCGCTTTCCGACATGTGCGTGGCGGCGGCGATGAGACGTGGTCGGAGGGTGGAGAGGGACCAGAGGAGACGAGCTTGATGCCAGCGTCCGAGACGCGTTTGGGTTGTGGTGAGGAGGTGTCTGTAGGCGCGGGTTTCGGGGATGAGGAGGTTGGGGATGGGGTGGAGAGGGTGCGGAGAGTGGAGAGGAGGGTTGGGTATGGGGTTGAGGCTGGGAGGGTGGTGAGGGTTTGGGAGAGGAGGGTTGGGGTTGGGGGGTTGGTGCGAGGGAAGGGGACGCAGGGTCGATAGGTCGTGTAGGTGATGAAACAGGGGTAGGGATGCGGATAGGTTCCGCGGGTTTAGGTTTTCGGCCACGTTTCTTTTTAAGGACGTCGACGTCGTCACTCTCGTCATCGCTGGAACGAGAGCGTTTTTTGGATTTGTTGACGGAACCTTTTGGACGGCCTGGACGACGTTGGGGTTGGGATGTGGGGTTTGGGGTGTCGTCCAGGGAGAAGGTTGGGGAGGCCATATCAAAGGCCATGGCGAAGGGGTTGGTGGAGGGGAGGTTGAGATGGCTGAGGAGGGTGTTGAGAGGGCCGAGTCGAGGGTAGGGAGGTTGAGGTCGATCATGGAGAGGGTTGTGCCAAAAACATCGAGGGTTGGAGCAGTGTCGTGACGCATCTACATAACACAAGAGGGTATTAATACTTTTGTTCGATGGAATTTGAAGAGAAATCACAACAAAAGGTAGTGATGGAAGGCTACCTGCGAGACGTCAGTTCGAAAGGCTTCAAGCTTTTCCTGCTGTTGACGAGATTGAAGGCCAAACCAAGCTTCCTCCATCCCTCCATCCGTTCCACATCGCGTTGACCTGACAACAGCCCCATGAATCCTTCCTCCTCTGTTGAGTTGCGTCGTTGCGCGAGAAGAGAGAACGGAGATGGATTGGATTTAGGCGGGGATGGGGATGTGGCGAGGTAGAGGTCCATGTCGAGAGAGGTTTGGGATGGATCGGTGTGAAGGAGATGCATGAATTGAGAGAGGTCTGTTTGAGGTTGGAGAGAGCTGATGAAGGATGTGAGAGTAGATGTGTCAATGTGGTTGGAGGTGGAGTTGTGGGAAGGGATGGTAATGCTGCGGTGGTGGGAGGAGGTGGTGTTGAAGCGGTGATGTTGTTGTTTGAGGGAGTGGCGCATGGAGAGGATGTCGCTGGTGGTGTTGTTTGGAATCATGGTGTCGTTGTGAGAGATAGGAACGACCATTGTTCTTAATAGATGTTGGAAGGATGTGCTGTTGTTGTTGTTGTTGATATTGTTGTTGATGTTGCTGTTGGGTGTATCTGTGTGCGAAGTGGCTGCAATAGGGAAGGATGATGATGATTAATGGTTGGAACTGCAAGGGTTCTCGTTAAACATTAAAACTACAAGGTCATGTATGGAGGAATCAGAGGACAGATGGTGCGGAGTGTTATTGAGAGGAGTAGAGTTGCTCGCTTCAAAAGTATAGAAAAGAAAGCACGTTCTTCAATGGTCGTTCGCAGTGAGGATCAGTACGTCACGATGGGTTCCTCCTCCCTCATTATCCGGAGGTCATCCACGAGTAAGATTGAAGAAGGTAAGAAGAACGTGACTCTTCTCTCCAAACAGAAAAAAAAAATAACCCTGATGATCGCCAACTTTTTAAGCAATAAAAAAACGTGTTGAGGAAGCAACCCCTAAACAGGCCAGGCCAGGCGGTCGTATTTTCAATTCCCAGCAAATCCTGTGCAGGTTTGGACATCTGCATCCGAGCAAGTGGTTACAGCTGCCGTTATGTAGGTTTCAGTCTCCGACTCTCCTGACGCAACAAAGGTCATCCATTCCTCCGTTCCGTCCTATCCCATCCATCCACCCATCCATCTATCCAGCAACGTAAACAAAAAAGAAAAACGTGACTGCTTTTTAAATGAGTTTTTGATCCTGTGATGGATGACAATTTCTGTAGATGACAATCCTTTCCATTTTCCAGCTGGAATTGTTCCAGAGAGAGTTTTGAGAGAGAGAGTGAGAGAGTGAGTAAGTGGAGATGTGTGAGATGTGATGGTGCAGAGGAGATATCATCAGGTGAGGTGTGTGCCAGGAGACGGAATATACTAATGCAGGCTTCAGACTTACAGGAGGAATGAATGAGTTGTAAAGGTTGAGAGAGTCGAGGGGGAGTGAAAGGATGCAGGAAGAAGTCGTTAAGGTAATGATGGATGATGATGGAGGAAATAATAAGAGAAAAAAACAGTGCAGATGGATGCCAGATTCAAACAGAGCTAGCTGCAAATAGGTGTGGGTGAGAGGGTTATTGGAAAAAGAAAATGCGCCCATGATGAAAATGAAATGTTTAACGCCGAAATCACATGTTCGGCGGCATAAGATATTTCATAAAAAAAGCTGTTTAAAAAATAAACTTAAATTTTCAGAAAATACTAATATTCCAAGCCCCATGAGAAGTGTTACAACTTGCGACATCACCTCCTGTTCTGCTGTCATTTCGGGCAACAGCGACAAAAAGGAATGATGTCGACATTCAACGCCATTCTTGTTTATTTCACATGTATACTGAATAGAGTGCTAGAGGAAAGGAAAGAAAAGGGAGGGTTGCGATGACTACCCCATGCAGGTGGGAAATAGAGGGATTGAGAAAGAAGAGGTTGCTGAAACGGAACAGACATCGCAGCAACAGAATCAACAACTACTTCTAACAAAGAGAATGCTTCACATACCTTTTTTTAAATAACAGACTGAGAACGTTACGACGGATACAGAGAGAAGGAATGTGAATCTTTTTAAGAAAGGCAATAGTGATGGAGCGACAAGAATGTTATAAATCTATATGCACAGACGACGATGGGGCGGGGGGCATAGCAGGTGGCTACTTATATATTTTCCGTAGAAATATTTATTTAATTATACACCAAGACACAAGCTCTAATTAGTAAAGGAATCATACGCAGCATGAAATTGGGGAAGGGTTTAGTTCGCTTCTCCGAGGATCACAGAGAAGAGGAAGAACCATCTGACTCTGATTTATTTATTATTTATTTATTTATTTTCCATGTTTCCCATTGAAAAGGAATCTGTCAGAAGCCAGAATAAGAAAGACCGCTTTTTTACTTAATCTTTTTTTTACTTTTACTTTTCTGCCTGCCAAGCAACTCTATTAAAATGCTCGCGTGAGCACCACCATGTATTAATTAATTAATTAATAAATAAATAGTATAATAAAACAGCATGGATGGAATATGCCCCACATGACAACATCACCAGGGAGGGTCGTGTATCATTCATTCCTTCATAAATAAAATTAAGTAAAGCTGAAAGCATAATAAATCAATTAGAAAAAAAAGACAAAAAGGAGGTGACAGCCACTCGGCTCATATAATATTTTATGAATAAAAAGGATCTCGGAAAATTCCCTTAAAAGGTGAAATTTGCAGCTTGGATGTCAGCCAGCACCACCAATGATCGTAAGTGTACCGAATCCCTGGTTCCCTGCATTGCATTATTAGGTGGTACAAAAGGCGCAATGTCTTGTGACAGCAAAAAAATAATATCACGTTTTTTATTTCTTATTTCTTTTTTGGCTTTACTCAAAACGAAAGGGACAAAGAAGAAAAAAAAATAACCCTAAAACTGCTCATTGCATGAAAGCTGACAGGAGGGCAAATAAAAATTAATCAAATAACGAAGGGGGGCGAGTGGAAAGAAGGGGTCTGAAGGGCCCGAGTGCATGCTGCAGTGGATGGGTGGATGGATGGAGGATGGATTGGGGTAGACGGATGGATTATTCAGTGATTTAGAGGGTACATTGACGACGATGTGTTTTCAGTACGGAAGGAAGGCATTGCGTGTATGCTTGCATGAAAAAGGGAGACATCTTTCCAAGGATCAATTGACCTCATTGCACCAGCATGTCTTTTGCATTTTCATTCCCTTGAAGTGCGTGCTCTCCTTGCAGCACTCTCCCCTGATGACCTCTTTTTCTTTTTTTTCTTTTCACCAAAAATAACCCTATTTCCCAGCTTAACTGTCTTTTCCTATCCAATGGGATATGCCTCACATGGCATAATTTTAGAAATAAATCAAACACCAAAGTCAGCATTTCTCCCATTCGCAAATCGCACCGTCATTTTATTACACTTGTAAACCGTGTAAATAATTATAACACTTTCCCCCCTCGTGCTCACTTATTCATTGGTATGTCATTTAAATTACAGCGGTCTCTGAAAAAGCATGGTCATCCATCATGATCACCTGCAAGTGTTCAGTAAAGGCGTCATATGTGTTTAACCCTGTACTAACGCAACCCATTCAATAAAATACGCTTTCATCCGTCTGCGTGATCACCTGCAAGTATATATTTAGTAAAGGCGTCAAGTGTGTTTAACCCTGTACTAACGCAACCCATTCAATAAAAATAAACTTTTACCACATCTTTTGTATTCTCCCTTGCAGCAAGTACCTACCTAGCTATCTCTAGTCTCTTGCCATTACCAACTGTAAATAAATGTTTATTACTATTTTCTCAAACACTACTTACCAAGTTAATGTGGTTCTCCCAGTTCGCGCACTTCCCGCTCGCCTTTTAGTGTCGCAGCATACCTTTGTGAGTGTACCTTGAGCACTGCTTGCGTATTTCAAGAAGTTTAAAGAAAGTTCCGTGCTCATGATAGGGTGTGTTGGTTGAGTCTTTAAAATAAGTAAAAAAGGTTTTCCTTAAGTGTTATTCATGTGTTTGTAGCGAAACGCTTGCATCCCAAGTCAAAGGGATATCCTGAGTATAGTAATTAATAACAAATAAGTCAACAAACAGAAGAAATGTACGAACGCGGTGATTTTATTTCTTTACAGTGGAAATCATGTTTAAAAGGTACCGCTCACATCTCCTTGCGGTGAATTTAAAGTCGATATACACATTACAAATTAACATATTAAAAACCAACATTTGTTCACCCCCCATACAACATATATCTACTTCAACATATACACTGACATAAGTAAACAAAAAGAATAAAATATCAAGTTCGACCCATACGAATCACTAAACTTTATCAGGTAATTTTGGAAGATACGTCAACGATCCTTTTCCCCCCGGATCCTCATTGCAAGATCTCATATGCATCACATTCCCATCTCCCACACACCGCATCCGGCTCGTAATCTCCACAGGCAGATCTCCAACATCCACATGATCCAATCTATTCCCCGTCAAATCCAATTCTTCCAACCCACCCAACTTTGCAAACTCCTCAAAGGGCACTCGTCCTTCCAGCAGGTTTTGATTGACTTTAAGTTTTTGCAGGTTTCGGATGTTGCCGATTTCTGGGGGATCGAGCCTGTCAATTGGTTGTTGTCTAGGCGGAGGAAATGGAGCTGTGCGAGATCGCCAAGTGAAGGTGGGATGTCGCCAAAAAGTGAGTTGGATTCGAGTGAGAGCTTTTCAAGATTTGTGAGATTGGAGAGGGTTGGTGGGAGCGGACCGTACAAGAGGTTGTTATTGAGATGTCTGAATATTGTGATAAAGTCTTTAGAATGAAACCACACATTTTAAAACGAGAAATAACATAAACGTATTAACTAAGAAAAACAAACGGTGGAAATAGGTGAAAGATAACCATATAAAAACTTACAATTCCTGCAAATTTGTCAACATCCCTACTCCAGCAGGTAAACCCCCCGACAGATTATTGTAATGAAGACACAACTTTCTCAACTTTGCCAACTCAAACAACTCTTCTGGAATGATTCCAGAAAACTCATTGTTATTCGCCCAAAGCGCCTCAAGCTCTTTCAAGCTCCCAATTTCTTTTGGTATAGCGCCTCCAAGCTTTGTTATTGGAGATGTAAAGTTTGCGGAGGGCAGGAAGATTGAATAGAGATGGAGGAAGGGTGCCGACAAAATAATTGTTGTTGAGCCACTATGAACATGTAAAAATTAGACCAGGCAGTAAAGAGAAACAACACAGACGTCACGATAACTTACAAGGTTCTGAAGCTGTTTAAGATTCGAAAGCTCCGCGGAATGCAGCCGGTGAGACGATTGTACAAAAGAGCAAGTTCGCGAAGAGAGGTAAGCCGTCCAAGCTCTTTTGGAATGGGACCGATAAGATTATTCATTCCAAGATTCCTATTTTAACACATGCGTCAAAAGAAAAGGCACACGTAAACGAAAAAATCGAAATTTCACATGCAACTTACAAGACTTCAAGGTTCACGAGCTCGCCAAGATGTTTTGGAATCTGCCCTTTCAACTTATTCGAGCTTAAATCCAAATGCCTCAACTCCGTCAACTTCGAAAACCCGTTCGGCACAGCTTTAAACGGACACTCTCGATGAAAGATTCTACAGCAAGCGTATTTAAAAAACGACATTTGCTTTAAAGATTCAAAAAACGAGGACCTACAATCTCACAAGTCTTCCTTCACTCGAAAATTCAATCCGATTCCCATCTCTACCAAGATGACGTCGAATGATATGCCATCCATTCGCATGCTCAATCCCATCTTTCGTTCGAACGTCGGGTTCGCAAGGCCATACTAAACTCTTGGACATGGCCCATTGCATAAACATTTTCTGTAGCTTTTGCGCATCATCTTCACGACGAGATCGAATGTTGTTTCCAGAATTCTCACCGGCCCTTTGCAAAGCTGAATGTGCGTGAGAAAGGAGTAGAGTGATAGAAAGAGACATCATTACCATCCATCGTTGTTCTCGTGACAATAGACATGAAAATACTGTCACTCCCCTCGGTCAAAGGTTCGGTTGATGGGGTAGCATCGGTAGGTGGGGCTGGCCCGGAACGTGCATCACCGTCTTTGAGCGCTGTCAGGCTACCAGCAAGTGAGCCGGCCGAGTTTGTGGCGACCGTTTCTGTACTTCCAAGTAGTTCCGCTTTAGAATCGGCTTTACTACCAAGAGAGTCGTCGGAGCCTTGGAGATATTAAATACGAGTTTGTAAAGGTCCGAAGAAGGTTAAACTCACCGAGAAGCCCGATTGGAGATATCCCTTCGTTCATTAAAGATACCGCCACTGCCTGCTGCATTTCAGGCGGTTTCCCAATAAGAGAATCGATAGAATCGGATATGGTTTCGACTATTTCAGAAGAAAAAAAAATTAGGAATAAATGTTACGTTCATGACCAAAAGTCAGATATCATTGTAGCTTACGGATAGGCTCGACAGAAAACGATTCTTCAGGTTTGGGTGTAGGTTTTTGTTGTATTGTGTCAGCTGCGGAATCGACCTTTGCTTCGAGGGGAACTTCAGCCGGGGTTGGTTCAATAAGTGAACCCAAGGAAGGAGGGGCATCCGGCAAGGTGTCCGAATTCCCTATATCTAAAGAATCATCTCCATCTAGCCAAAGAGTGGATTAAAGGTAATAATAATTTAGTTAATGAAGGCATATATTCAACTTATTCAGCGACTCACCTTTTGTGGTGGTAATATCTTGAGTTGATCCCATCACATTTTGATCCACCGCCGTGCCCTCGAAGTCTCCTTCTTCAATCCTATAATGAAAAAAACACGTTCGTTTCAGTATATTGCTGTTACACATTTATCGACAAAAAAAAAAGTAAGTAATTGAGCACACGGACCCTTTGCCATCGTCTCCATCTCCTCGTTTTGCCATTAAAACCCTCAACTTCTCCAGATTCCTCTTTGCGCTCACATTTCCTTGCTCCGCCGCTCTCTCAAACCACTTTAAAGCTTTTTCCCAGTCCCTCTCCACTCCAATTCCCAAAACATAACACCCGCCCAAATTATTCCTCGCACTCGCATTTCCCGCCATAGCCGCTCTAGCAAACATCTTTGCCCGCAATCACCATATCCTTCTCTACGCCGATCCCGTTTTTATAGCAATGACCGAGCCGGTTTGCGCACGGGTGCCCTTGCTTGCGGAAGATTCGTAGAGAGGAAGGCGGCTTGAGGATTTTTGGGAAGACCTGCGAGTCCGTGTTCGTGAAAATGTCCTAAATTATCTTGAGCGATGGGGTTCCCTTTATCAGCGGCCGGCGAAAAATTCCAGGGCTTGAGTAAGGTCGACGGCGGGACTCCCACACCTGTCTCAAAGCACAAGCCAGCGTTGGCCATTAGCGGGAGGGTACCCCGCTTCCGCAGATTTCATGTACCATTCTACAGCTTTCAGGTGATCCTTTTCCACACCAACACCATTTAGGTATAAGGTTCCTACAGCGTTTTGCGCTCTTGCGTCACCGCGTTTTGCAGCAGTCTCGTACAAGTTGAAAGCTTCTGTAGGATTCTTCTCTGGTACTCCAATCCCACGTTCCAAACACTGGGCTAAACCGTACATGGCTGGTACACAGCCCCGTTTCGCTGCCTTACGGTAGACGGCAACGGCGGCGGCAGGGTTCTTTTCGACGCCGAGTCCTCCAAAAAGCATGTCGGCGACGCTATTCATCGCTGATACATTTCCCGAGTCGGCAGCGCGAGAATACATCAAAAAGGCTTTCTGGAGGTCGACGGGGGTACCTGTTCCATGGAAAAGAGCGTTGGCATAATTATGTTGAGCATTGGCATATCCTTGTTCCGCAGAAAGACCATAGTGCAGAGCAGCTTTTGTGAGGTCGATAGGCGTCCCAACACCAGTTTTGAAACAATAGCCAAGGTTATTTTGAGCTTTAGGGTGGTTCTGCATTGAGGCCCAAGAGTAGAGACGGAAGGCCATGTCGGGGTCTTTTGGAATGGAGGCGACGCCGCGTTCGTAAAAGTATGCTACATCATTTTGTGCAGGTGCGTGACCATTCTGCGAGGCAAGTTGGTGAAAGAGCTGTAATGCTTTTGTAAGATTGAGTTTACAACCTATTCCCTTTGACAGTTTGAGAGCCGCGTCATAGGTGGTGGATATGTCATTGCCAGTCGATCCGGAGCTATTGACGCAATCAGATTGAGAGTGGTAGTCGAATTTTTTTGAATGCTGATGAGAAGATAGTAGTGACTTGAGGCAATCGCCGACGCTAGACGCAAGGGAGTCACCGAGAGGCTCGTCTTTATCAAGGGCAAAGCGATGACATCGCCCAAGGAGTAGCGATGACCACATTGTCGCTTCCGGGCGACATCCATGAATCTCAATTGCCAGTCTCAGTTTGCCGTTATCATCAGCTTGCAAGAGGCTCGACGACAAAACTTTGATTCCTTTTTTTAATTCTGTTAATAATACTGTAGTATAAGAGCGAACTTAGTAAAGGGCCCTACCTCAAAATGGTCCGTCAAAACAACACAAATGGCAGAGTAGGCTCCTGTCGTTTTCGTTTCCTCCGCCACTCCTGCGCCCACCGAAACATCCCCTTGATCAGAAAAATCCCGTAAAGGTGCCTCCTCCCCAACATGCACTTTCAACCGAGAGACTGCAGCTTTTCCGTTAAAACAGGCCACACGATTCCAGTATCAAGTTGACTGCAAAGGATTTAGCAGATGATGAGCAAGAGAATGAGAATGCGATGACGCTTACCTGCAGCATATGAAGATGTCGACAGCAGCCTGCTCCTTGCCGCCGTTGTCCATGACCATGCAGTTGAAGGAAGTTTTGAGGATGAAGGCGAAACGGAGATCGGAAGTGTTGCTGCCTGCACTGTTGCATGGTCTCTCGCCCTGGCACCGATCTCATCGCGCGGCAATCCTTATTTAGTGGCGAGAGATTCAGGGCAGAAAGGATTTTCATCTGGACAACACCTCCAACTCCAGTGGTAGATGATGTGTTGAAAGTGAGGTGATGATGATATGTATAGTACAGTAGTTGCTGCATCCAACCGTAGGCTTGCACGCGAAACGTAGTAGATTACGGACGAGAAGTCTTATCCCCGACCCTCTCTTTCGGCCATGAGCAAATCATTATTCCTTCTGCCCGTTACCGACGTCCGTCCAGTCAACACTCTCTAAACAGTTTTGGAAACACTGAAACTGTAGCTCATCGTTTAACTACGCACGCCGTTACGTCCGATGGTCTGATCACTTTTACCGTCTGAATCACGGCGTCACTGGCACCCACCCGTCAACATCACAAAACAAAACAAACAAATTAATGCATACGGGATCAATGGAAACGTAACCTGCTTATACATAAATAATGTTTTATTTTTTTCTTAGTCAGTAAAGTCCAATCTAACAGTATCGCCCCGTATAAGTCAAATGAGCAATGGACCAACTCATGATGCTGCTAACAACATATCCCTTAAGATAAAATACAGCAGATAGAAACAGACAAATACAAAACGCGGAGTTCTTTGCGTAAGGCGAGGGAGGCATGAAAGTAACGAAAAACAAAAGGAAAGAAAACAAAGCATATGCACGATTAACGAACTTGATGACGGACAATGCGTCAAAACATAAGCACAATTAACGAACTTGATGACGGATCAATGCGTCAAAATAAAGAACAGCATCGTTGAGCCAAAAACTATCATAGATGAGACGATGCAAATATGAATTTAAGTAAGCAGGCTCGATTCCACTCTCACAGCCCTTTAAGCCGTGGAGCTTGTACTTCAAGAATTGTCGAAGCCGACTCGCTGGAGACATCGTTGAGGAAAGGGAAAGGGATAAACTATGTATAGAGGCGAAACAATGGATAATAAATAGAAGATTGTATTTAGTTAATATCAACGGCAGTTTGACGTGCTTTTGTGAGTCGCCTCCAAAACAGGGAAAAACCGCCCAAACTACCCCCCGCCGCACGTTCAGAACCTAGAACATCACCGAAAGGACAAAAGAAGTAAGGAAGACTCATGACAAGCAATAAATACGCGGAAACACACAAAGTAGAAAAACTATAGACATTTTTAAAACGCACACGATACCAACGCGTCGACGCGTCCCAGATACCCCCCGAAATGCGTCGAACACCTCTTAAATACGTCCATCACCTTCAAATGCCTCTCTTCCTCCTCGCCAAAACCTACTTAACAATGAAAAACTATCCTCATCATATGTGAATAACGTCTCTTACCACGCCCTGATTAAATCCGATGCAAGTTCCAGATCGCTCTCAAACCCTAACACACTCTTCTATCATCCTTCAGTGAGGCTCTTAATTCAATCATCAGTTTAAAAATTCTCTACGGATAGCGTAGCCAGGGCTTTAGAAAGATGTGGTAAAAACAATCTCTGGCTTCGTCAGTCGTTTAAAGAGTGTGGCGATGGCGTTAGGTGATAGAGTCGTGGCAACGAGTCAATATTAGAAGAAGACCTCCATAGAATACATGGCTTGACTTCATCTCGCCGATAAAGACAAAGGCAACCTCTGCGTTGGCCTCGTCATCGAGGAGCTCCTTATTGGCAAGAGTTTGAAGGTGGTCCTTATCAGCCGCTTTATGAATTATAGTCTGCACCATTTCAAAGTTAAGTAACTATATTCCATGCAGTACCAGAGTAACAATTATAAGCTCTTATGATAATTAATGCAGAAATGGGGGCAGGTTTAGCTTTTCCCAATGCGAGATGAGCAAGGCCCTGTTTTAATGTATTCGAACAGAAGCTCTTGTCTATGCAAGCTCTCCACCTTTAAGCCTTCAATTGTTGTTGCATGCGCTTGTATCATATAGCTAGCTGTATCTCTTTAGTAATAAGCTCCGTCGAAATTCTGTGTCTATTTTGGACATTTTATTGACGGGACCTCCAATTCTGTTTTCCTGGTGATGTAAAAATACAAATAATAGAACGAGTAGGAATACATCTAAAATCACAGTACAAAACAGGAGTGAAGCAGTTCAACTTTACTTCCAATGCAGCAAGATACTCAGTAATATATAAATATGCAGGCATTTGTAGTTTAGAAGAAAGCATAAACAATTGAAACGAATATTGGAATAAAAAAAAAAGAAAAGTAGTGATTCAAACCAGAAACAGGATGAAGCGGGTGGAACAACAGAAAAAAGAAACGTATTTTCAAAAATATGATAAAAATGCCCTGACAAAGCGCGACGTAAACAAACTTTAAAATATGTCCTTAGAATCAAAGGAAAGACATCGTTACGGACAGGCCTATAACAAGCTACTCCGATAACTTTTGCATTAAGTTTTCAATCTTCACCGCCACCATCAACCCCCCGACACAAACCGCACAACCTTCGCATCTGTCGACAACCTTCTATCTCTTGTAACAGGCACTGGCGGTTGCAAATTCACTGTCCCTTTCAAGACCCAGCTCTCCCATTGAAAGAACCTACACTCCATCCCCCACCCACAAAGCACAACAATGCTCTCTGTCATAAATCCTACAGCAGGTGCAGTCTGCCTTATCGAGGACAGCATCCCGCCTGTTTCTACATCCCACACTCTCACTGTCCCATCAAGACCCGCCGAAACAATCTTTGCCCCACTTGGCGAAAACATCACCGCCATCACATCTTTCTCATGTCCCTCAAATACCCTCTCACACTTCCCCGTCGCAACGTCCCAAACCCTCACACTTAAATCCATAGACCCAGAAACAGCCTTTGTACCATCCCTCGACGTCCCCACCGCCTTGACCCAATTCTCATGCCCCTCAAAGGTCATCTTACAAACACCATTCGAACTATTCCACAACTTTATCGTCTTATCCCAAGACCCAGACAGAATCCACTTCCATCATCCGAAAACTCCAACGCAGATACCTTACTCCTATGACTCCCCTTCATCTTTATCGTCTTCCCACTCCCCGAATCCATAACAAATATCTCCCCTCTCTTTTCATCAAACGCCCACGCTCGTTTCTTCGCATCCCCCAAACCGCCCCCGAGAACAATTTCCGTGTACCTGTGTTCCCATCATCACTCTGCATCATATCCCATATAAGAATATGTCGGTCGTAGGCAGCTGACACGAGTCTCGTCCCATCTGGAGATATCGACACATCATTCACTCCAAATGAATGCCCTTCGAAAACACGCTCAATCTTTCCATTATCAACATCCCATACGAATACATTTGTATCCATAGAGCACGTAATCAGCTTCCCACCGTCCCCTGAGAACACCACAGAAGCAATCGACCCAGCATGACCCTTGAACATCACGCTAGGCTTCTCAATATAAAGAATTTCTTCCTGTCCCTTCTGAGCATCAGACAACTTCCATAACTTCGAGGTCTTGTCCCTTCCACCTGACACAAACCTCACCCCATCCGGCGCAAAAGCCACACATCACTTTATCCCCATGTTTGGCAACAAGTTCACACTTCCCCGTCTCCAAGTCCCAAACTCTCACCTCCCCTCCAAAACACCCCGTCACAACCTTCCTCCCATCTGGCGACACCCCCACCGCCTTCACAAACTCCCGATGTCCCTCCAACAATTTTTCAAAAGCACCTGTCTTTGCATCAAAAACTTTCACAACCCCCTCCTCAGACCCAGTGATGATTTTGCTCCCGCATCTCGAGAACACAACCCCTCGCCCGCGACACTCTATCGAAACGATAGGACTTCCTGACACAATGTCCCGAATTTCCATCCGCTCCTTCGACGCAACAGCAATACTCCCTCCATCCGGGTGAAAGGCCATAGCGGTTATATCAACGCCTGTAAATTTCTTTTCTAATGCAAACGATGCAGAATCCCATACAATAATCCCCTCGTCTGACGCTGAAACAATGCTTTTGCCATCAGGTGAATACATGACGCTAATTACGGACGACGAATGACCTTTAAGAACAGAGAGATACGCGTCCCAGTGGGTCACGCCTGCAAGAACAGTGGGGATTGGGAGAAGAGGGGTTATGAGTGGAAGGTATGTTGAATAGAGGAGGGTGGAGGTTGGGGTGAAGGGGAGGGCAGACTGGTAGATTTGCAGAGCGGAGGCTTCGATGGAGGTAAAGTTTGCTTGAAGGAGGCGATAGAGGTCGTCCCAGAGTTGGAGATAGCGGGGAGAATTGAAAGTATGGCGGACTGTTCTAACCATTGACGACAAAGCGGTATGGCTTCAACACCGATGCGGAGGTTGCCAACAAGTGAAAGAACTTCGAGCCACGACAGTAATTTCTTTTCCGTTATCTCTGAAATTAACTGGAAGAGGAAACAGCTTAAAAATACTGCCTTCAGAGCAAACATTTCTTACCTGCTTCACACTTTTAATATCATCTTCTAGAATCTCAGCTCTCATAAGATGCGTCACCCAATGCTTAGCACTATAACCCACCTCCTCTCCAACACCCGCCCTCACCTTCTCCTCAAACTCCGCAATATTCCTATGCTGTTCACAAGGCATCTTCAACCCACACATATTCACTTGAACCTCCCCGCACACTTTCCTTAAACACGCAATTCCAATCTCCCAATGCGCCTTTCCCCTCTCAATACGCCCACTTTCGTCCAAAAAATCCGCAACCGTTTTATGTCGAAACGCTACAAGTCTAACCCCATCAGCGCTCACAAAGCGATGCACAACGGTTGTTAAACAAGTTAATGCGAGTTCAACGGCATCCAAGTCTAAATTTAATAATTTAGCGATAGCAACCCCGCTCAATTGTTCCTCTGCACATGTCAACACGTTCACTATAGAAGTGCCAACCCCTCCATCCAATTTTTGAAGTCTCTCAAACACGTCCTCGTAAATCCTCGTCTCATTTACAACCATATCTTTAACTATTTCAACATTTATAGCCTTCAATTTCGATTCCTCCGCAAGCCGTTCAACGGCTAACACAATCCTTAAAAACAACCCATCACTTTTCTCCACAACGATACGTGCGATTTCCTCAACATCATCAGGGTTCTCTATCATCGCCTCTCGTTTTAATCGATTCGTGACGCATATCCTTCCATCACTTAAATTCCGTTCATGACTCGTGCTTAAGACACGTGTCGGGATCCCAGAAACCTCAAATGCCTCAACGATGTCCGGCTCTGGCCGACCTGTCACGAACACCTTTACGAATTTCGGCAACCCCCCGCAATCTTGTGTTAACACATCTAAAAACGGTCTCCGTTTCCCCATCGCCCCGCATTCATCCAAAGCGTCGACGACAATAACGCAGTACTTTAAGTGTGTGAGGCGTTTTTCGAGACGAAGAAGGGGTTCAAGGATGAGGGATTTGAAAATGACATTGTTGGGTTCTTGAAGAAGGTTTGGGTTGGACGCTTGGACCGTGAGGAGATCGCGACCTAGGGAGACGTCCCATTGGGACAGACCGTAGGCGATAGTGGTGATGAGGGAGCGAGGTGTGTTGCGTTGGTTGTTGTTGTAGCGGCAGAAGAAAGTGGTGCCAAGACGGTTTCGGCCGAGGAGTTCACTAGCCACAACTGCGGCCATTATAGACTGTATAAATAGCGGGAGCAATTGCGATTTTTAGCCTCATAGTATAATATTTTGAGAACAAAGGAGAAAGAGCGCTATCGCGAAGCGGCCCAGAAAGAATGTTTACAAATAAAAAAATATATAGTAATAGAAATATAAGTATCTCCACAAAAAACCCTCTTACCTTCCCAACTCCAGCATCCCCTCTCAACCACATAACTCTGGACGCTTCGGTATCAACGGCCCAATTCACCACATCCTCCAATAGCCACTGCCTTGTGCCCTCAGCATGACGAGACTCCAACAATCTTCTTTCCGAATCCATCGCCTCTGTCACAGGAGACAACCAATGTCTCAAAATATCATCCTCGCTGGTTGTTAACCGAATAGTATCAGTGATGGATTGGGGGTCGGGCGTCGCGGATGGGATGGTTTCATCTTTCATAGAGGGTAAGGATGGTGAATAGTACTGAATTACTACCTTTTGTAGATAAAGATTCTTTAAATTTCTCGTAAACGGCCATAATCTCGGGTATATAACTATACGAAAAACGAAATTTAAATCTCTTGCGCAAGAACAACAAATGCAGAAAAAAAGGAAAGGAGCACCTACACTTTAACATTATCATTAACACGAACCGCTTGTAAATGAAATACATTTTTCATCGTTTCTCTAACCGTTCGTACACGCGGGCTTCTTGGATGCGCATGGTAAGAATCCGGGAACTGATCGACTCCGAAAGCATTGAACTTTCGAATTACATCGCCCTCAACTCTCGACAAGAGCAGCGGAAGAACGTCAGCTTTTCCTTTCTCCATTTGATCAAGAGCAAGTTCCCACTACAAAAATAAAAAACCGACAAGGCTTTTCAGTCAAACCCATATTATAAAAGCATTCGAATCATCATACCTCCAAAAGCATATTATCCGCAAACTCACTCGCCCTCTTCACATTCTCAATCCCCTCATCTGAACACAACAGCAAGACAACATTTGATCTCATTAACCCATTCAAAAAACCATCCCCCCATTTTTGTCCCGGAACGAGGCAATCCTGATCAAGGTATGCATGCAAGTGCGGTCTAGCAGCAACCAGCAATTTCAATATTGAGCAGTGACCGCTTCAGTTTTGACTCGATAGCTTGAGAGTGGGATTAATTCAAAATGACTGGTTATAAGAATGCAAACCTGATGAAAAAGTCATGAGCGATGGTGCTTTCATTACAACACCAGTTTTCTTCTAGAATAATCTTTTCTGTCTCTTTCAATTAAAGTGTTTAGATAAAAAGAATGAGGGCCAACAGGGGACTCACCAGGTTGCTCATCTACTCCGTCTTTACAGCGGCCACAATCTCCTCACCTTCACACCAGCAGTATTACTCATAACACTCGGTACAACTACCACAGGAGTCGGTCGGGTAGCTACTGCATTCGCTTTTAGATGGGCAATGATCAACCTCGCATGTCCAATCTTGACATTACACTCCCTCAGATCCTCAAACGTCGCAGCGGCGTGCAGCTAAGAAAAAGCAGTGCGAAAGAACAGCTTTAGAAATAGGTATCTACGGGAGGATCCTTACGGCATCGAGGGTATCAAAACCATTTTCTTCGAGGTCCGTGAGGTATTGCGTGAGATTGAGCTTCTCGAGGAGAGCCGTCGCTGCTGGGTCCATTACACCAGCAAATTAAATGAGTTGACGTTGTTGCACATGAATAACAAAACCCCTACAGAAGACACACAATATCTCCCGAATGCTGGGCTGCGATGCGATGCCGTAGCGATGCCCACTTTGCCCTTACGCGACCAGGAATTACGTCTCTTGAAAAGAAACAGCGCTGGAAAGTCCATTTATATTTCGCGTGATTTCATGTGTGTATGATCAAAAGTTGCGTTGAATGACCATAAAATGTTCCTCACACCTCCTTCTCATGGTCGATGGTCAACGAACAGTCGGAAATGAACGCTAGAGTTATCTTCTCTTCACTTATATCCCGCGTATCTATTAAACCATGTATGTATGTTTTACGGAACAGGTGGTGAGAGAGAGTGAGAGATGGAAGATCGTGGCAGAGTCAAAGGTTGAGTGATATCACTGGAAATTAATCCCTGACACTTAAAAAGACGCCTTTCCTTTACTATATTCCTCTCCATCCTTCAATCCTCAACTGTAGAGTCCTAAAATGACCATCATTCTTTACGACATCATTTACACCGACGACCCCATCAACTCCACCTTCTACGCCTCTCCAAACCCGTGGAAAGTCCGGCTCTCCCTTCTTCACAAAAAAGTCACCTTCACAACCACCCCGTGACCCTCCTCGACATCGCCACAACCCTCACCGAGCGCAAAGGCAGCAAAGCCACTGGTCCCTCCATTGAACTGGTAGACGGCACGATCTTGTCCGACTCCTTCCGTATCGCAGAGTACTTGGAGGAGACTTACCTGATGCTCCATCATTGTTCACAGGCTCATTGAGCAACTCCCGGGAGTTGGTGACGCTGGAAAAGCGTATTCTAGATTGGTGGATCTAGGCTTAGGAGCTTCAGGCCCGCAATGGGGTTTGGTTTGACATCATCTTCCCCTCCCTTCAACGCCTCACACCTCCTGGTCCCAACTGGACCCATTCGTTTTCCGACGCAATGCTCGCTCCAACAGGCTACGAAGCCCATCTCACGCGACCTGAACGCGAGGACCTGATGACCGTGCTAAACTCAACATGGTCCCGCTGGCGACCATATTAAAGGATTCAAATGTTTTTGCAGGGATCGATGACCTGGGTTTGCGGACTTTGTGGTCTTTGGACGATAATGCGATGACGAGAAACTGTGCGCCAGAGATGTTAGAGAATTATGGGAAGACCAAGGGATGGAGGAGTGGGTGGCGAGGATGCTGGAGAGGTATCCCGAAGTGAAACCGTTTTTACGGGAGTTGAAGTGATTAATTCAAATATTCAACATTTTTATAACCTTTATGTATTTTCTTTCGAGAATAAACTTATCAGCTTTGCAATAAACTAATCGGTATCCGTCTCCACCTCCAATTCTCTCCGGCAGGCATCTGCCAGATTGGAGGGAAATGACAGAAACGACGCGCCTTCTCATCTTTGATGGATGACTTGTTCATTTTCATTTGCACCCCCAACCAAACGTTTCCCCGAAGTGTTCCAATTTCCAATCGCCATTTTTCCATCAAAAAGGCGGTTTGCCCATCTGTTGCCAGACACACTCACACAATCCCAACATCGCATCACACCACATCGACCGT
Source organism: Chytridium lagenaria (assembly GCA_025449115.1). Classification (NCBI taxonomy): domain Eukaryota; kingdom Fungi; phylum Chytridiomycota; class Chytridiomycetes; order Chytridiales; family Chytridiaceae; genus Chytridium; species Chytridium lagenaria. The sequence continues at coordinate 29,935 of JAHLKC010000035.1, forward strand.
CAAACATGACCACTCAATTCGCTACTCTTGCCTGCTGGATGCTTCTGGTGCTTTGTGACTGCAGTCGATCCATCTTCCCTTGCCTTATATGTCTACTTCCGCATGCCATGCACCATGCATCCATGGCACCTTCTCGTCGCATACATGCTTGCAGCTTCACCTTCCAAAAACAAAACATCTCACTAACCCAACGTTTAGGGGCGTTGAAAAGTCATTCCGTCGCAAGTTCCCTGGCGTCATCGCCAACACCATCCGCGTCGGCTACTCTGGGCGGCGCCAAGTCTAACCCTTCCTACAAGGAAGTCTGCACCGGCACAACAAACCACGCTGAAGTCGTTCATTTCCAATTCGACCCCACCGTCACCCCCTTCCCCGTCATCCTCGATTTCTTTTTCCGCATGCACGAATCCTACTACAAAGGATCGCCAGGGAAACGATCGCGGAACTCAATACCGGAGTGCCGTGTTTTATCATGATGAGGAGCAGAAGAGGATTGCGGAAGAGGTTGTGGAGAGGGTGAAGCCGGCGTTTGGAGCAAAGGGAGTTGCAACGGTTATTACACCGTTTGCAATTTCTTTGATGGAGAGGAATACCATCAGGTTTGTTTTAGTCTTTCATCCTTTACATTTTTTTTGGCATGCAAACGTTTGCCCTGTTATCTGTCTCTAAACTTTTTTTTTTTGCAGGACTACCTCACCAAGAACCCCACGGCTATGAATGCGAGACCCATTTCGAAAGGTCTTGGAAAGGTCGCTAGCGAATTCGGAGGTGGTTCCAAGTAAAGCAATGACCCTTTATGATTCGTTCACACTTTTTTTCCTTCTTAAACGTTCAGGCTTTAAGAATCAACTCAAAAGGGGAAATCACGCTTTTTTTACATTTTCTTGTGGTTTTTGACCTTTTGTCACTTATTTCGTTGATGAGTGAGCACTGTACCTCGTTTTCTATTTGGTCTGATACCGGCTTTTGGCTTCAAATAAACTCTGGCTTTTTGATTCAATATCTACACTTGCAATACTCTTTTTTTTTTTTTTTTTTTTTTTTTTTTTGAAAATACCCACAATCTTCCTCGACTTTATGACCCTCTCGAACTATCTTCGCGACTACAGGCGTTGATGGACATTTCGCATTCTAATATGGTACGATAACCAAAAATTCAAGACCCCACAACAGCGGTTTGAATCATAAGATTCTACGTGCAGGGAGTTGAAAAAATCGGGGGGACGTTGTAGGTAGAATGTTGTCGTTGACGAATAAGGAGTGATTTTTTGTGTTGAGGGCATATATTGTTCTTTTTTAAAGGATGCTTTAAGAAACTCTACGAGACATGACGATGGTGATTTGGCAGATAATAATTGATTGCCACGTTCCACTCCCTCTTTGAATGTGGTGAGCGAAATGAAATTGCAATTGCATTATATATACTTGAAGTTAGTACTTTGATTATATCCCGCGTATCTCCTGCTACCATTTTGTTTTTCCTCAATGTTTTTTTTTACCATCATTTTTTGGTTTTTTTTGGAACCAACGCAACACGCATCAGTTTAAATTCAGTGTTTTTCTGGTAAGTCAAAATCCGATGACCACGTCTCAAGTATTTATTTGGGCTGTTCTATTTTCATCTTAACAAAAGCCCTCCATTCCACCATCGCCTCCTCCTCCAGCCGAAATAAAGCGATTCCACAAAACAAAGTAAAATGTGGTATAGTTTCCCTCCAAAAAACAAAGGGGTACGACATTATCGCTTTTTCCCTCCTATATTGATGAAAAAGAAAAAGAAAAGCGTCAGTGAATATCATCCAGTGATAAAAGCAACGCCAGAGATCACAACGCAAAAAAAAAGGATAATGGTTTGCACCAACATAACATTAAAACAACATAATCAAGAAAACAGCAAAACCAAAAAAAAAAAACAAAAAAAACAACCCACCTTCTTCTTTATAGTCTCATTCGACACAAAGACTCCCTTTTGATTATAAGGCTCGGCGGCCTCCACGCCCTAATCTTCGCCGCAAACTGCGTAATCAATCCTAAATCCGCCCCCTGCACAATCAACCTCGTCGGCACGGGCACCCTCACCTCAACACCCTCAGGCACCTCCAACTCAATAGGATGCGAATACCCCAACTTCAACGAAACCTTTGGCCTTCCACTCCTTCCAGGCATTGGAGCCGGTTGTTCCAACACAGCACGATATCCAACCCCAACAAGTTGAATAGGGACAGTGAACCCTCTGACACGCCTTCAATCATGTTTGCGAGAAGGGCGCGAGTGGTGCCCCACATGGGTTTCTGGGAGGGTGAGGTTGGGGTGTCGGTTTTCACAATGAGGATGGGTCGAGAGGGTCTTTTGTTGTTCAACGTCCATGGGGATAGGTCGACGAGGGAGTTGAGCGAGTTCTTCTGGGGTTGGAAGGTGGAGGTTGATGTAGGGATGGAGAGGCATGGAGAGGGATCCGAGGGTCCTGTGACGGTGACGTTTCGATGGATGCGAGGGTTGGTGGGGTCTTGGGAGGTGACAGAGATGGAGACGGAGGAGGGATTCGGATGGGTTTTTGACCGACACGAGAGTGGACGGGGGTGGTGGTTGAGAATGGGCGGGTGGATGAAAGACATGAGGGTGGAGGGACGCGGTGGAGGACGGTGCGTCGAAGCATGGTTGTTGCCCACTAGTTCGTTGTTGGAAAAGAGGAAAAAAACGACCAGGGAAAATGGAAATGTTGCGAGGGACAAGTCCGATCTCATCTGCATTCTACTACACCTCCAACCGACGCTAACCTCCCTCCCCGACAAAACATCCCTAACCCTCCAATATTCAGCAGAAATAAACAAAACAGCTTTATCCCGATGAAATAGAATAACAGACCCCAAAAAAAACCCGTCCACCAAACCCCCATTCCAAGAAACATAAAACCACGTACGTAAACCTCCCAAAAATCCTCCACCACTCCCTCCGGCTCCCCTCAAAAAAAAAACCAAAAAACCAAACACAACTATCCTTGTTTCACCACACAATCATGACATAACCCTTCCCTTTTTCCTCATCCATTCCATCATTCTCCCACCTCCAAAAACACCCACTTTCAAAACACTAAAAAAAACAACAACTCCAACGTCAACACCTCCAAAAACAACAATAAAAAAAACACACACACGCGCGTCGACAGCAAAACATCCAGGATACGCGTCATCAAACCCATGATTTAACACCAAATTCCATAAAAAAAACAACGGAGAAGCAGTTCAACCACCCTACCCAGAAAACACAGGAAACCCCTCCAAAAGAGTTCATTGTAAAACTTTCCAAAACAACAGAATTTAAACTCTGACAGAAAACAACAAATAACCCATACTCCCATATTCATTAATAAGAAATCTATACATACAACACACACCCAAAACCTCCATCCGCAGCTCTTAACAACACGAAAGCGAAGAAAAAAAAAAGAAACCGCTCCATCCAAAATAAAAATAATACATTCCATTTCCCAGCAACACAACAAAAACAAAAAAAAATAGAAGAGGGAAGGTGTCGAGAAATATCAACAAAAACGACAAAACGACAAAACGACAAAACGACAAAACGACAAAACGACAAAACGACAAAACGACAAAACGACAAAACGACAAAACGATAACAAAAAAAAACATAAAAAAAAACACTCCAAAACAAACAACAATAAATCAACAAAAAAAAAGTATACCGAAAAATGGTGCGAAAAGAAAAAAAAAATAGCAAAAATAGCAAAAAAAAGAAAAAGAAGTAAAAAAAAACCCCAAAATAAAAACACACCACAAAAAATAAAATTGGCATCATAAAAACAAAAAAACAATCACCACTTTCTTCAAACGAAAAAAAAAAAAAGGCAATCACACAGGTCCACCCCGATACACCCCCTGCCCCATCTCCATCTCAACCCCCATCCCCCGATACCCACCCTGTCCAAACCCACTCCCTCCCAAAACCGTTCGATAAGTAAACCCCTGCTGCTGCTGCTGTCCAACCCCAACTCCACCAACCCCAACCCCAACTCCACCATGTCCAACTCCCCCAACCCCAGCCCCCCAACCCCATGCCCACCAACCCCCCCAAACCCCCCCTCACCTCCCCCACCAAACAATGCACCTTCTTCCCCTCCGCCACAGCCTTCTCATGCCGTCTCAACGCATCTCGTCTCGCAAACCCTTTACCGCATCGTGGACACGGGTATGGCTTTTCCCGGGAATGGATGTAGTAGTGACGTTTGAGGTCTGGATAATAAAAGGGTGGGAGGGTTAAGAAGCGTTGATGGAATAAACGGGGGTATTGGTGTGAAATAACCCAAAGAAAAAAAAAAAACGTCGCATAAAAAAACAAAAAGAGAATACAGGAAAAATAGATTTAGAAAAAAAAAAAGAGAAATGGAGGTAGGGGACAAGGGTGCTGGATTGAATAAACGGGGAACATTGGTGCGGAATACCCCGAAAAAAGAATTAAAAAATACCTCAAAAAACAAAACTAAAAACAAAGGACAGCGGAAAAATATACGAAAAAGGAAACGCCAAAAACCAAACACACCAAAAAAAAAAAACGCAAAACTCACCATGACTCCTACTAAACGTCTGCGGACACCTCAAACACCTAAACGGTTTCGCCTTCCCACCCGGCGTCACCCCCAACTCCCCCTCCCCCCCTCCCCCATGTTCCGCAACCAAATGCGCATGCAAATCCTCCACATCCGCAAACCGTTTCCCACACCCCTTTGCAATACACACCTCCTCATCTGCCGGAGACCGTGGCGGGGACGCCGGGGTGGCGTTAGCCGACGACGACGGGGTTGGGGACGGATGATGCGGGGCAGTGGGGAGGGGTTCGGGGATGGCGGCTTTTTAGGGATGCGGGGGAGGAGGGGACGGGTTTGATGTGCGGGGTGAGGGTGGAAGGAGGTTTGGGGGAAAGGGGGGTGATGGGGGAAGGGTTGGGGGTAGGGTTGAGGTGATTGTTGTGATAGGATGTATTGATGTTGAGGTGGAGATGGATTTGGGTAGGCAAAGTGTTGTTGGGGGTGTTGTTGTGGGTGATGTAGAGTGTACGCGTTCTGTTGGCCCATTACCATACCGTTTTGCATGTAAACGTGTTGTTGTTGTGGTTGTTGAGGTACCATCTGCTGGTGCTGCGGTTGTTGATGCATTATCTGCTGGTGTTGTGGTTGTTGAGGTACCATCTGCTGGTGTTGTGGTTGTTGATGCACCATCTGTTGGTGCGGCGGCTGTTGATGCACCATCGACGGGTGCTGCGGTTGTTGATGCACCATCGACGGGTGCTGCGAAATCATCTGCTGCGGTGGATAATGGTGTTGAGGGTGTTGATACGGCGGTGTCTGCATCTGCTGATTCTGAAAGGTCTGTTGAGGTTGCATATACGGTTGTTGCTGTTGGATATGTTGTGGGAGTGGCAGAGGTGGTGGCATATGAACCAACACCTGATGCTGCTGTTGCTGTTGCGGAAGGGGTGGGGGTGGCATATGAACCAACACCTGCTGCTGCTGCTGTTGCGGCGTCGGTGGCGGTGGTGGCAGCGGGGCCATCATCTGCGGTGGTCCCATCACATGATACCCAGAACCAGCAGCCCCCTGTCCATCATACCGTCCAACATGTTGTCCTTGACCATTGTGCAATACTTGTGGTGGCATAGCATGAACCTGTTGCGGCGACTGTTGTTGTTGAACCAAAACCATCCCCGCCCCAACACTCGGACTTCCCTGCTGCTGCATTCCATACCCCTGCTGCACCCCCACCATCCCAGCTCCAACACTCGGACTCCCCTGCTGCTGCTGTTGTTGCACCAAAACCATCCCCGCACCAACACTCGGACTCCCCTGCTGCTGCATTCCATACCCCTGCTGCACCCCCACCATCCCAGCTCCAACACTCGGACTCCCCTGCTGCTGCTGCTGTTGAACCAAAACCATCCCAGCCCCAACCCTCGGACTCCCCTGCTGCTGTTGTATTTGCATTGCATGAACCTGTTGCTGCTGCACCATCCCCGCTCCAACACTCGGACTCCCCTGCTGCGGCTGCACATGCATCATATGCGCCTGCTGCATCCCCCCCATCCCAGCTCCAACACTCAGACTCCCCCGCTCCTGCATTCCATACCCCTGCTGCTGCAACTGCATCCCCATCCCCGCCTCACCACCCAAACTCTCCATCCCCATCCCATACCCCTGCTCCCCTCCATCCCATACCCCTGCTCCCCCTCCATCCCATACCCCTGCTCCCCCTCCATCCCCATCCCATACCCCTCCTCCTCCACCTGCACATACCCCTCCATCCCCATCCCATACCCCCCCCTCCCCTCCTCCTCCATCGCATAAACCTGCTGCAACGACTCCCCCATCCGCATCTCATACCCCTGCATCACCCCCCCTCTCCCCCCAACCCCAAACCCAATCCCATCATCCCCTCTCAAATCCCTCCCCAAATCCCACTGCACCCCCCCGTACCATCCCCTAAAAACTCCCACCCCCAACCTCCAACACAAGCATATCATCACGATACACAACTCCCCGCTCCTCACTCACACCCCCAACCCCCTCCAACCCACACCTAAACCCATCCCAAATCTCCTCCACAACACAATCCCTCATCCCCAACATCGCCTCCCCCCCACGTCCACTCACAAAAGCACCAGAAAGCGGTTCCATCGCTTCCTCTGCGAAAAAAAACCCAAACCCTCCCAACGTTGGTGTCATTTGAGGCGTGCTTCGAAGGGGGTCCGTCGATGGCTCGCGTTTGCGTTTCAGTGCGTTGAGAGCAGGGAAGGGGGAGGTGGGGGTGGGTCCGTCAAATGTAAAGAGGAGGGGGGTGGGGGAGGCGAGGAGAGGGGTTGCTGGGGGGAACATGGGGAGGGGTGGTGGGTGGGAGTCGGGAGGGGGTTCGGCGGCGGGGGGGAGGACGGCGGGAGAGTGTTGATGGGCATTGTCTTTTTGTAAAAAAAAAAAAAGGAGAAAGAAGGAATGAGAATGCGTTTAATCGAGAAAAAAAGGGTGAAAGAAATGTAAAGAAGAAAAATAAAGTGTATGATGTATTTATAGCGGGAACGAAAATAAAAAAAGTATATGGCAAAAAAAAAAAAAAAAAAAAAAAAACCGAGAGAGAAGCGATCGCCATTCATATTAAAATAAAATAAAAAAGAGTGAAAGAGGAACAACAATAAAAACAACCAAAAACAAAAGAAAGAGTTCAACTTACCATTCACCTCCTCATCCTTCCCACCCTTCTTCACAACTTCCCCACCAAGTCCCTTCTTCTCTCCCTCTCCTTCATCCGCAGGCGTAACCATCACCGTCCCACTCAAAGCATCCTCCTTTCCCCATCCCACGTCCATCTCCCCCCCCCGTTCCTTTTCGCATCTATCAAGTTCCTTATCCCCCTCCACCTCCAAACCACGCTTTAGAATCGACAAAGCAGGTCCAGTTGGCGTCAAAAACCCTCCTCCGCCCACCCACCCTTTCTTCTCTTCATCAGCAGGCGTCACCCTCACCGTCACACTCAAAGCATCCTCCTTTTCCCGTCCCACGTCCATCTCTCCCCCCCGTTCCTTTTCGCATCTATCAAGTTCTTTATCACCCTCCACGTCCAAACCACGCTTTAGAATCGACAAAGCAGGTACAGTTGGCGTCAAAAACCCTCCGCCCACCCACCCTTTCTTCTCTTCATCCGCAGGCGTCACCGTCACCGTCACAATCGAAGCATCCTCCTTTTCCCGTCCCACGTCCATCTCTCCCCCCCGTTCCTTTTCGCATCTATCAAGTTCCTTATCCCCCTCCACCTCCAAACCACGCTTTAGAATCGACAAAGCAGGTCAGTTGGCGTCAAAAACCCTCCTCCGCCCACCCACCCCTTCTTCTCTTCATCCGCAGGCGTCACCCTCACCGTCCCACTCAAGCATCCTCCTTTTCCCATCCCACGTCCATCTCCCCCCGTTCCTTTTCGCATCTATCAAGTTCCTTATCCCCCTCCACCTCCAAACCACGCTTTAGAATCGACAAAGCAGGTCCAGTTGGCGTCAAAAACCCTCCTCCGCCCACCCACCCCTTCTTCTCTTCATCCGCAGGCGTCACCTCACCGTCACACTCAAAGCATCCTCCTTTTCCCATCCCACGTCCATCTCTCCCCCCGTTCCTTTTCGCATCTATCAAGTTCCTTATCCCCCTCCACCTCCAAACCACGCTTTAGAATCGACAAAGCAGGTACAGTTGGCGTCAAAACCCCTCCTCCGCCCACCCATCCCTTCTTCTCTTCATCCGCAGGCGTCACCCTCACCGTCCCACTCAAAGCATACTCCTTTTCCCGTCCCATATCCATCTCTCCCCCCCGTTCCTTTTCTCTATCAAGTTCCTTATCACCCTCCACCTCCAAACCACGCTTTAGAATCGACAAAGCAGGTCCAGTTGGCGTCAAAAACCCTCCTCCGCCCACCCACCCCTTCTTCTCTTCATCCGCAGGCGTCACCCTACCGTCACACTCAAAGCATCCTCCTTTTTCCCATCCCACGTCATCTCTCCCCCCCGTTCCTTTTCGCATCTATCAAGTTCCTTATCCCCCTCCACCTCCAAACCACGCTTTAGAATCGACAAAGCAGGTCCAGTTGGCGTCAAAAACCCTCCTCCGCCCACCCATCCCTTCTTCTCTTCATCAGCAGGCGTCACCCTCACCGTCCCACTCAAAGCATCCTCCTTTTCCTGTCCCACGTCCATCTCTCCCCCCCGTTCCTTTTCACATTCTCTATCAAGTTCCTTATCCCCCTCCACCTCCAAACCACGCTTTAGAATAGACAAAGCAGGTCCAGTTGGCGTCAAAAACCCTCCTCCGCCCACCCACCCCTTCTTCTCTTCATCAGCAGGCGTCACCCTCACCGTCCCACTCAAAGCATCCTCCTTTTCCCGTCCCACGTCCATCTCTCCCCCCCGTTCCTTTTCGCTATCAAGTTCCTTATCCCCCTCCACCTCCAAACCACGCTTTGGAATAGACGAAGCAGGTACAGTTGGCGTCAAAACCCCTCCTCCGCCCACCCATCCCTTCTCTCTTCATCAGCAGGCGTCACCATCACCGTCACAATCGAAGCATACTCCTTTCCCGTCCCACGTCCATCTCTCCCCCCGTTCCTTTTCGCATTCTCTATCAAGTTCCTTATCACCCTCCACCTCCAAACCACGCTTTGGAATAGACGAAGCAGGTATGGTAGGCGTTAAAAATCCTCCTTCGCTTGCCCGCCCATACGCATCACCCACTCTTCCATTCACATCACCCACTCTTCCATGCGCATCAACAGCCTTTCCATCACCCACTCTCCATTCGCCTCAACAGCTTTTCCATCACCCACTCTCCCAATACCCTCATTCCCCCTCAAATACCCATAACCCCAAAACGACGCCGCCAACCCCGTCGGCGTCCTCGGCACCGCCCCCAACCCAGTGGGCGTCCTCGGCACCGCCCCCAACCCAGTGGGCGTCCTCGCACCGCCCCCAACCCAGTAGGAGTTCTCGGCACCCCCCCCAACCCAGTAGAGTCCTCGGCAACCTCGGAGAAAACGGCAAATCCCGAGCCGACAAAGGGGCAAGAGGATCATCATCCAAGGTCTGGAGATGGGAGAGCAGGGCACACCCAAGGATTTCTCAAAGAGGGTTGCAGAGGGGGAGGCAGAGGATGGACCTGATGAGGAGGAGGGGAAGAAGAGGGGGAGGAAGGGTTGTGGAGCGGGGGAAGGGGAGGAGGTGGGGACGGTGGTGGAGGGGGGTTTGGGACGGTAAGAGGTTGGATGGCGTGTGGAGGTGGAGGGAGGGAGGGGGAGGGGAAGAGAGGGGATGCGGGTGGTTGGTGTTGGTGTGATGTGATGTGGAGGTGCGAGGATAAAAAGAGGGGACGGCGAATGTGGGTACGGGTGGTTTCTTGTAGAGTGATGAAGATGGTGGTGGCTCTGTCAAGGATGGTGATGATGATGATGACGACGATGACGATGCTGCTGTTAGTGATGATGCAGCTGCAAAAGAGGTAATAGCGGCTTTTGGTGGTGAAGCTATTGCTGCTTAATATATAAAGATGGATAGTGTGAGAAACGGATTGAAGATAAACAACAAGATAAAAGGCATGCAATGGATAAAAGAAAAAGAAAGGCTTGCAGTGAGAGACAATAATGGGTCGTTGAGCATTTCGCAAGAGAGAGAGAGAGAGACTCACCAGTGATGTCTGCATTGGCTTCATCTGTTGGAGAGGCACAGAGAGAAGTGACAGAGGAGGAGGAGGAGGACTTGAAGAAGGAAGCATCCACGATAGCATTGGCAGTAGAGACGGAAGAAGAAGGTGATGGAATGGACAATGGAGTGACAATGGCCAGAGAGGGTCTCCGAGAGGGTGTCCGAGAAGGTCTTTTCACTAGAGTAGGAGTAGGAGTAGTAGGAGGTATGGAAGGTATGGAAGGTATGGAAGGTGATAAAGTAGTAGAAGTAGAAGTAGAAGAAGAAGGAGGATGAGGATGATGATGCTGATGTGATGACGTGTTGTTACTGATGATGCTGCAGTCATGTTGATGCAGAGGAGGAGCAGTCATTGTATTTGATGCAGCAGTAGCAGTAGTAGTAGTCATAATAGTATTTGATGTAGTATCATCATCAACACTCATACTACTCATAGTATCAGTAGTAGCATTTCTAGTAGTATCAGTAGTACTCATACCACTAATACCACTACTACTACTCATGATGAATAGAGTATATCTAATAGTATATATAGAATATATAGAAGAATATATAGAAGAATAGATAGAGTGAGATGATGATTATCTCTCCCACTTCTATACACTATATTATCCACACTATATTACTCTATTATACTCCTAATAATATTACCCTCTCTCTATCAATATATTTTATTTATTAACACCGGGTCAATAATATCTACTATATATTTATCATAGAGCTAAAAATCAAATCACTCAAATAAACAATTTATTAATAATTAAATATTATATATTTACAACGCATACACCACTATATTATTATTATTATTATTAAACTCTTTAATAAAAATTTATAGCAAAGCAGCAGAGAAAAGTTTTTATTTTTTATTTTTATACAAGCTGATCCTCATTATGGTTACACACTGCTGTGTAGAGTCACACGCGTGTAATTATTTATTTTATTTTTTTTTTTTATTTTTTTTTTTTTATTTTGATTTTCTCACAAATTAATAATAAAGAATTCCCTTGTCCGAAAGTGTCCGCCGTCTCAAAAGACGTTTAATGTGATGTTTTTTAACAAGTAAAAACACACTCAAGAGAAAGTAATGGAAGCCGTTGCCATCCAGTCATGGATTGATAACGCCGTATGCCTTGCATAGGGAGGAGGATTAGTAAGTTTTTCTAAAAGGAAGAGGAGCGCTAGTCTTGTCAATTTGTCTTTGTCTTGCCTTTGTCTAAATGCCCACAGGTTTGTTTGACCGTATGAACCAGGTTCTTCCTATTTCTGATCAAGAGTGGCAGTTGGTCAAGTCAACGTTCAACAATGACTATCCCCCTAGCGATCACAACAACAATCATCCTCTTGAAGCGCCACTTTGACCAGCTGGTGGCTTTACGTAAGCCAACAGGTGACCCAGACCGTCCTGAGATGTGAGGACGGCAAAGAGCCTTGACAGGAGGATATCAGAGAAAGCGAGCAGAAGGCAATCTTCCATCTTCAGATGACAAGAATAATAAGAATGACGAGAATGACAAAACCAAGGAGGACGAGTAGACCTTCTCTACCCACCGTTGGCAAGGACTCTGACAACGGCGACAAAGATTTGGGTGACGTGTATGAACTCACAGTGCTCTCTCACCTGTTGTGATACAACAAGAGGCAACTCGGTTTCCTCAGGTGGGTGTAGGTCCAGCGGGATTGGAACAAAGAGGAAGGTGGGTGAGAGACAAAGGGAAGAAGGTGGTTGGAAGAAGGATTGCTAACTACATCTCTCTTCAGGCCAGCAAAAAACGATCGCGGGTGTTATCGAGGTTTGGGTCAGTTATTGAGACGGCAAACCAACATAGCTAGGTAGGATGTCTTTTTCTCACTCTGAACTTTATTCATGTTAATAGCTACGTCGTGAGAAAGGTTCAGAAGGATGAACAAGAGGCACCTTGAACTTGCGGCCAGAGAATACAAAAGGAAAGAGGCTTGAACTAGGATATCACAAGTCAGCGGAGGAGCGTCAAGAGGAGGCTTGAGATTCGCCAAGAAGCGCAGAATTACAAAGCAATATCATCAAGAAGAGGCAGAAAGGAAGGCGGAGGAGCGTCGAGAGGAGGCTTTGAGAATTGCCGAGGAGCGCAGAATTAAGGATATTGTTGAGAAGAGGCGGAGACAAAGGCGGAGGAGCAACGAACGCGAGACACATTACGACAGGAACAGGCAGCTCAGAAGGCAAAAGAAGCGGCTAGGAAGGCTGAATGTAAAGTTATGAAGCAACTCCACTGAACAGTCACAAGCGCGTAGGTACTTGTAGCTCTAGGGTCGTTTGTTGGTTGTTTTGCGTTCCGTTACTCTTTGTCTCTCCCCTTCTTGTCTACCCCGCATGGCGACGTGAGCCCCTTCCTTATGCGCGTGGAGACCTATTATGTGTGGGAGTTGACGATGGGCTTGTATTTATGTTGTTGTGTGTGTTTAGTTTGTGTTTGTGTTTATATATCCCACATGATTGTATTTTGTAAGAGGAGATTGAGCAAAACTTGAATAGATTTACGGCACCCATAAAGACCTCGTTCTAGGCCAGCCTTGAGCTGTGCTCTTCCTACCCTTTTATTATATATTGTGTTTGAGTATTCTGTGAGGCGTTCAAGGATCTGTTAAGTTCTCGTGTTGGTCATATCCAATACAACGAAACACTTCATCATTCATAGTTTATTCTGCTGTTCATTCACTGAACAAGTTCGTCTTCGGACTAGAGAGATGAGAGATGTTCATATCCTCTCATAACGCGTACACATAGAACGGGACACTACACTCCTCTGCCCTCACATTCCTTGCCGCGCCTGCAATTGAATTCTACTTAGTCGTCAAAGGGTTCTAACATTGTTAAGGTCGTGGGAAGGTATAATAGGTAGTAGAGGACGTCACATAGTAACTTGTCACTCTAAAGACAATTTGTTCTATCAGTATGTATGTTGTTACATCATATGAATGGATCTATAATCCTTCATTCCTATCCCGATTAGAAAATTTTCATTGAAGGAATCTCGTTGCCTTTTTCGGTAATACCCTTCAGATCCTTTCACATCACTTTCCCTTCAAAACTTAGCTATAAAAGCTAGTGTTTTTTCATAGTGGAAGTGCAGTTCAATCCTGCTCTCTCTGCAGTTATACCTTCCTCTCCTACCTATCAATGTTATTAGACATACCCTCTTTCACTCGTCTCTGAACAAGAGTTCACCTTGAACTCGAAATTTAACAGGATCGGACGTCGTCAGGGGGTGCCGCAACGCTAGGTCAAGACAACTGAGTCTAAGTAAGGGTAAACCAGAGTTATTACGCCTTCATGGCACAACCCCTTACAAAGACCTGCTCCGATAAACTACTTCATTTACGATGATTTGGGCTGTCTACTTGTCCTTGACGGGGAGTGGGACCAGAGAGGAGCCGTGGACAGACGAGGGAGGAAGTAGGAACGAGTTAAAACGGCTTACAGATGATTCTGAAGGTCCAGGATACTCCTTGGAGCGGGATAGACTCCCTCCTCGTAGCCCCTTCTACCTAGGTACGTGAGATCCCCGCCTGGGTTCTTTCTTTTCTTCATTATTCGTTATATCCACCCCTTTTCCATGAAAAACCTCGCAAGAACAGCAGGGCTGTACAGCGCAACAAATCTTTTGCCTCAGCAACAGAGGAGCTTCAGCCGCAATTCCAACTTATAGCACGCATCATGCGGAAGGCGGCACGGCACAGTAAACTCTTCCTCTACTATGGTCAAGGCTCGAATAGTAGAGGGCCAAAGGGAGAACTTCACATGAAGAGCAAAGAGAAGAAAACGACCGACTGGCTGAGGAGCGTCGAGAAAGGAATGACCAGATGATGGCCCTATGGATGACAGCTTTGATTCAAAACACCAAGACTGAATGAGTTTATGCCATAAAGAACAATGAGTTTATTATTCTTAAAACCCTTTCACATCATTTTATATTGAGAATAAACGGTTCTGATCTGGTGTGATCTTCTCTTGACCCATCCCTCCCTACCTAGCTTTGACTAGGGGGTAGGGTAAAGGAGTTGCTCCAGCAGAGCAAGTCCACAGAGTACCTAGGGACAGGTGTACTCCTGCATCTAAGTGATGTTTTTGGCAATGATGTGGGTGTACTATGGCACCTGTTGGAACATGGGCTCTCGTTTGCCTCTCAGAGCTTAGAACAGGGTAACCTCACTCATTGCCTGCCGTTAGCTCCTGATCATTGGTCAGAGAGCACCAGAAGTGGAATAAAGTTGAACAAGCCTTGACTAAAGGACAATATGAATGAGGAGGGATTCTATCATAGCCTTCTGTCTCAAACAGCCAGATTGTGGCTTCACCAGGTGAAGGGGGTAGAGGGGTCGATTGTCATCAAACTAAGAGTGAAGGGGAGATCACATTGTGAGGCCACCGGCGTATATTTCAAAAAAGCCAGAGGGGAAAAGAAGGGAGGATTCAATATGACACGTAAATATACGTGCTGACGTGGGATATAAGAAAGCTCAACAGAGTTTCCTGACAAATGTCTTGCCAAGCCTAAGAGGATAAGGACAGAAGGCGGAGCAGAGCTTCAACCGCATCCTCTTTTGGAAGGGGTTTGGGGGCAGTGGGGTCGCCCAGAAGGATATGGCCTTGTCCGCCAAATCGGTAGCTGTCAGCTTCCTGTGAGCCTGAGCAGCATGCATCTCCTGGGAACAAGTAAGTTGGCAGGTGTGTTGAGCGGCAAGCCACACCTCCTTCTTATGCTGTTGGCTGAGGGGTTTTGGGCAGAGGACAGCAATGTCATTGAAGTTACGGGGAAGAGGCGGTCAAGGGAAAACATTTGAAGGCTGTGGCCCTGAGAAGGAGGCCGGGCCACCGGAGGCAATGCGGGATTGTTGGCGGAAGACGGTCGTGAAGACATTGGAGGCAGGTAAGACGGAATTGCGGAGCGTTTACGGTTCCAAGCATCTTCTATGGCGGCAGTTCTTGCGCCAAAGGAGGTCCTTCTCTTGAAGCTTCAAACATCCAAGCAGGTGCCAACTCCCCAACCTTGCTGAGCCAAAACCTTCTGCACATCCGCTTTCGCCACCAGGGAGGTCCCTCAGCATCAACCTTCTCCTCGATAACACCAAAAAGAGTAAAGGGTCGATGTCCTCTCCTGCTTTGCCCCCGCCCCCCACAGCAGGAATGGATACAAACGCAGACCACGACGGCTCTCACCCAAATGGTGGTTCAGAAGGTTTATTTTATTTTATTAGTTATTTTTTTTATTTTATATATTTACTTCACAGGCTATAGCAGGGGTAAAAATAAATGCACCATATCCATCCATCCACCACCTCAGCTCACGTACTTTGCAATCTTTTCAACAACACCCTGCTTAAAACCACCCTCAACAGCCAAAACAAGGTGCGTCGCATCCACAAACAACTCCTTATTCCTTAACGACAACATCCTATCCACAACCTCCTCCCTCCTCCCTTCCAACCCTGCTCGCAAGATCTTGCCATAAGAAGCTAACCACTGCTCCGTAGGTCGTTTCTTGAACCGGCGTAAATCTCGGCTCGTCAAGCATTGAACAAGCTCAACCCCAATCCTCCCTGTATCAGGATGACACTTATCCATCAACACTTCCAACGCCTGCATCAACGTCAACGTGTCATGTGGATACCTCAGCAATACTTGAATCACGCTCCACTCTGCATGATGCTTACAAGCGAGCACAATGTGGGTGTCTCGTTGCCACTCGGGAAAATCATGTAAAGCGGTAATCTCGTTGATGACGGTGCTGCTTTGTGTTTGCAAGGATAATGTGAAAATGCGGGTGGCAATGTATTTCTGGGTGGTGATTTCTAGATAGAGGTCTTGTCGTTGATGAGGATTCAATTGCTTGAGAAAGGTGATCGATGCAGAGGGTTCAAACTTCATGATCAATGTGAAGGTTCTCCGTATATTGGAGGTAGAGGTGTCGTGGGATAAAAGTTTTCCCAAATCCAGACGAAACGGTCTGCAATAGTCCCAGAGACAATCTCCTCGTTCGACGTTGCAGGCTTTCCAACAGCTTTCATGGCAAAGGCGTCAAAAGTGATGGTATCCAACCTCGGATGTGAAAGAACACGCATGAGAAAGACAAACTCACGTTCAGCCACATCCTTCAAAAGCTCACCATCCGCCAAAACCATGACATCGACATGCATCCTCTCGAAAAGGCTATTGACGATACCAAGTTTACACTGCAAAAACACAGTACAAAGTATATCCTCATAATCCAACGTCGCATCCACCCTAGGATCCGAACTGAGCAGAATAAAATTCACATGTTGTTGTTCATCAGGTGTGAGAGCCGGTGAGCTTTTCAGCAATGTCACGAATGACTTGAATGAAGAAAGACGTGGAGTGCTTTGATGTTTTTCAAGAATGCATTTCACGTAGGCAGCATACCAGGAAGACGGAACCTGATCCTGTATCACGTCGCCCCCTGCCATAGAATGATAATGCATGGCAAATCCCACCTCAGCAGGGTCCACCGGTTGTCGTTTATCCAATTCAACAAGCATGCCAAAGTTCTTTTGACGACACGCTGCGTAGATGAATTGATGGTTGAATTCAAAGAGTGGATGGGCGATGATCTTGTCGAGTATTCGGACGTCATTCGTGTATCGCACTATACTTGGAGATGCTCTAAATGCGAGATTCGAGAGGTCATGCTCTCCAACAAAACAAAGATATCGTATCGATCGAGTTCCGCGGCTCTCACGACCCATCTAGAAAGAAGGTCTTGATCCTCTGACTTCAAAAGTTGACACTCGACAAGAAGTCGTACGGCTTCTAAATGGTCTCTCTCGATAGCGTCATCCACCAAATCCACATACTCTCGCTCAACAACCCTTTCAAGGTCATCTAAACCAAGGTTTAACCGATGAATCAAGTTGGTAGCAACACACAGCCTGATTTCAACCACAGTGGGTAAGGATTCACTGCGATGATCCACCCACATCCTCATCCCTCCACCATCCATGACTGTCGACACATGATGTCTTTCAAACAGTCCTCAACGATAGACGGGCATACCAGCAACGCTGCTGCGAGATACACGGGATGGGAGGAGACGATGGTGAGGGGTTTGTTGATTCTTTTTGAAAGCAAAGGTGGCGTTGAGCAAATGATAGGGATTCAATGAATAACCAGTGAGTGCGGATGTTTCTTGAGATTCTTGGCATGATTGTGTTGGTGGTGGGGGAGGTACATGGCAATGCCCTCGCATACCTCCGAAGGTAGCATCTCTAACGTCGTTGCCATCATCGTAAATTCTTGTCAAAAAAAAGACACGACTTTGCTAGGTGCAACGATTCCTTAAAAAAGGATTCAAGAAGACGACTTTCCAGGGCACAACAAATCTCATCTAAAAAGATTCAAAAATCTTGGATTTTATTCACAACGCTCATCATGGCTACCTAGATCACTTGGGCTCGGAGACATTGTCCAAAAAAGACACGACTCTTCAAGGCACAACGATTCTCAAAGGATAAATCATTGAATAGATGATATTTACACTGATAAAGATGGCGTAATTAAAACACGCGGATTACGCGGGTTATGATTTCTGTTTCTGCCATTTTATGACACGTTGTAGTTTAGTTTTTGCGGGTACCGAACAGAAGCCTTTCCCACCCACCCAATTTTAACCGTTAACAGATGTGAGAGGGAAAGGATTATGTAGAGGGTGCACCATGAGTCTTATACCATCATTTTCAGCTAAACGATCAAAAAACTTGACGCGATATCATTTGATGATACATATTATATACAAGCGATGATGAATACAAAAGACGCAAAACATCAATCAAAGGCGTCACATTTCACACTTTACTTATCGAATAGATGATAAAAATTGAATAAAAATAGCGCAATTAAATACACGAACCATCCTCCCTATTTCTAGCTATTTTGCACCTCTCTAAATCCCTCTCAACAACGGCAATTGATCCTCCCCATATCTCCCCAACCCCGTCTCCACCGCCATCATAGTATCCGCCGAATTCTTCAAATCCTCCTCAAAACGTGACCACATGAGACTTCCACATCCCATTCCCCAAAAACAACTCTACCATCTCCCACAACCCTCGACCGAACGCCTTATAAAGCAAAAGAGGTGCAGTGTGACGATCCAAATCCTTCACATTCACCAAAACACCATTGACGGGAAAACTCGTTCAGGATCAGTTCCATACATGACGCATCATTGCATGATAAGACTTCAATGAGATGCGCAACGGTGAGGCAACAATGACCGGCGCAACTTTTAAAAAACTGTTCGGTTGTAGCGGTGTGGCGATGACGTATGACCAGCATGAGGAGGTCCGAGATAAGGTCTATGTCCTCCTTGATCCTACTGTAATCAAGTGGCTTTGGTTGAATTCTTGGATAAAGATAATAGCTGCATCAACCTTATCTTTCTCGTAAGAATCAACAAATGTCATTTTTAGAGATCTTCCTCGTTACAAGTTTTAGCAAATCGTAAAACTCTTGAAGTGATATGCCGTCAACGTTAGAAAGGAACCTCCGGATCCACACAAATCGGTTCGGCTCATGCCCTTGTGTGCGGGACTCACGATGAGGATCAGTGAAGAGAACGCGTTCTGTAAAGTCTTTGAAAACCTCGGGATTCCTCAACTTTGGGGTGTAAGAGGAGGAGGCAGAGGCGGGAAGAACTATGGACAACAATGCTTCTAAGAAAGTGCCAATCTGCCAGACTCATAACGCAAACATGGTCACTGTCAAGAAGAAGAGTAATGGCCCGGTTAGAAGAGTACTTGAAAGCCTCTTTGACAGCAGCGTAATCATTTGCAGATGGGTCAGTTTTGTTATCTTGCAGCATGGGAGAATGAAAGTATCGTCAACAACCGCAGCAAGCCTCAAGCAAGCATGATCGTGAAGTGACGGATCGTAGAGACCTTGTTCGATGAGATTACCAATATTGTAAACGGCTTTGCGAAGAAATCTTAACGTGCGTTGCCTGTAACTCTTACAGTCATCGTCATCGTCATCTTGACCATATCTTGGTGAGCCAAACCCTTCTAACTCATTGACTTTATCAAAGAACTCAATGATGCCGCCAATGGAAGCGTCCCTCAACTCTTTTGGATAGTTTGGAGACATGATCATTTTCAGGCCAACCTCTCGATGATTAGCCAAGATGTAGTCCACTGGTCTGATGGAAAGACGATCCGTCAAATATACCAACAAGCTCATGCTTTGTCTTTTAATTGTCTCATCAATAAAGCTAAGCTCCTTCATCTTTGGCCTCCCATCATGAGTCAAGCTGTTGATAAACCTCTTGTCATCAACGTATTCATAGTGAATGACGGGGTCCATGTTGTTCTCTATTTCAAGATCGAGGAGCAATTTCACGGCTTCCAGTGATTCATGGGTAACAGCAAATTTCAAAGCATCATCAATGTCATCAGCAGTCAGAGGAAACCATTTAGAAAGTTCAGCAAGGTCGTCCACGCTGTTGAGGCAGGCAGCAAGGATCAACAACGCGTTCCACAAGACTCTTGTGGCTCCCAAGTCCGATTCTTCGGAGTCGCTAGGCATGAGCGAAGTCTTGGCTGATGGATGTAGATGCAGGATATTCATCCCCGTGAGGTTGCTCAAGCCGTCAAGATAATTCAAAGATTCGTCAACAGGTCCACCATTTTGAATGAGTATGATAAAGGAAGCCTTGCGATGATTCGGAATGGAAACAGTCACGTTGAAGTCGTATTCGTAAAGGTGTGTGTAAAAGGATCAAGGTATTCGGGTGACAACGGGAAGAATGATTCACAGCCGCAAACCTTCATTAATGCAGCATTGAAGACTGGGAGGCAGAAGTGTACGTCGAAAAATCGACCGATAGATGGTTTTGATGTATTAGAACATAACGGACAGCGAAGGAGAACGTTGTGCAGAACCTCCACCGTCTCGAAACAGTTTGGAGTTTCCGGAATTTAAATGCGGGGAGGAAGAGGGCGATACGGTCATATATTTCATTGGGGAGTGAATCGATCGTTAACGATGACCAATCTCTCCTCTGCAGAAGAGTCATTCTCATGCGAGTCCAGCTTGGTCTACATCCACCTCGCTTCTTGTGACGACCTGGAGGCTCTGGGAGCTCATGCTGCTTGGCAAACAGACAGGTGCGAAGAGGAGTGACACAGGAAGGTCAGCGAAAAATGGTGCATGTGGATTTTTATTTATAATAAATTTATAAATAACTTGTCTGCGCGCAGCGAGGTGCACACGGCAATAAGTAAGAATATTATCTACTTGATTAATCAATCAAAGCACCATAAAAGTAAGATCATTTCCACGTTCGATGACTCTGATCAATAAGTAGAGAGGCAGGGTTTTAGTCTTGTTGCATCGTTAAATACAAACTTGGCCATGGCGTTGCGGCGACGTCGTAGCAACAGCGAGAGTACTGTAAACGAACTAAAGCAATACTATAAAGCGTATGAGATATAGCATGATGTTGGTTAAAAAATTGACCAAACGTAAAGAGTATCTAAAAACTGCAAAGGTCTTGAAGGTGAACATGTCGCCCTAAGGCTATGTAGTACTGCAGACGTTTTCTACACAAAGTAGTTACAACTTACTAAATCATTATTGCACTTCCTCGGTCGGCATTACACCACATACCTACCCCCATTGGTTTCTACGTGTTTTCGAGCAGAGTGGTTTTCTGAAAACCATCGAGAAATCAGAAAGTAATTGATAATCATTTGAAAGATCTGAGGTTATCTGGTGACCTCCAGGAAGAAAGAAACCCAAAGGTTTCCGAAGAGCCCGTTCATCTTCGTCGTTGTTAACAAAGCGCTGATACCCAAACTGATGGCGTGAGCAGGCTGGTTTGTTTGGACTGAAACGAGGAGAAGAAGGATTTAAATTGATTGATTTCTTGTTGCCCAAAACCTTTATAATATCTCTCAAGCCTCCCTTACTAAAAGTATGACGGCCTCACTGGAGACCATTCCCCAGAGATCGGCGAAAAGATCGCAATCCTTCTTCATCCCGCTGCATCCCATACTTCCGTTTACTCTCCAAGCGTATGCGGCTGAACTGGGACTTTTCAACGTCGTTTGCCTACGCAATGGAGCACATGACAGCGTTTCAAAACCGTCAGCAAGCAAAAGGCATCGAGGTCTCTTTAAAGGAGAACGTCCGTCCCATCTTCTTGGCTGCACTCCTCAAGATCAATTCCTTTTGGGAAACTTTGAAAGCCCCTGTCGAAATTACTGCGATACGACTACCTGCGTCTACTCTGGCAAGGCCACAGGCCGATGCAGCCTTCATTCATTGTGGATGAGGAAAGCCACAAGATTCTTTTGGAGCATCAGGATGAAGATTTCAAACTGACAAAAAACGTAGTTGGCTTTCTCATGGAGCAGAAACATTGCGCATCTCGTTCCGGCGCAAAAGAGTTGGCCGCAACAAATGCCATGGTACTCTTCACACCTGGAGACGTTCTCCAGGATGAACTACCATGAGGTCTTGCCGATACTCTGGTCCATGGAACGTGAGCTTACTACACTCTATAATGTGAGAGGGCTATTTGCAAAGCGGCCGAGAAGGGCTATCTGAAGGTTCTTGAAACCATTATGGCGCTTCTTGATGGCGACATTAAGATTGATGGCATATCTGACGAGCACGTTTTTGATATCATGTATACGACGAACCTTGAATATCATTGAGTTTTACGTTGCAGCATCCCAGGCTTACTGGCATATCCATTTACGTTCTTACCAAAGGCACATCAAGAAAAAAGCATCCGCGCCTTTATCGCTGTCGCAACAGGAATGAACATGGATCCGGAGTCTGTGGCAAGGCAAATTCACGCACAGTTTAGCAAGAACAAGATCATGGCTCATCCGAATGTTCCAGAGTCGTGGAAGCTGGCGTTTCTCAAGGTGGCTGCTGAGAGCAAGACGGCTTATCTCAACAAGGGCGATATGGAGGTCAT
Source organism: Chytridium lagenaria (assembly GCA_025449115.1). NCBI lineage: Eukaryota > Fungi > Chytridiomycota > Chytridiomycetes > Chytridiales > Chytridiaceae > Chytridium > Chytridium lagenaria. The sequence goes on from JAHLKC010000035.1 coordinate 52,153, forward strand.
TAAGAAATTTTTTGATATCAGCTCCTGTGAGCTAACGGAAGAGGAGAAGGATATCTTAAACTTTTCCCTTCTGATTTCTCACCCTGACTCGGACCCTTCTGTGGATGGCAATCAAGCTCTTCTCAAGGTGCTTGAAAATTGTGATACCGCAGCAATCACCCACCTTCTCACCGACTCTCGTGTAGACCCGCTCGTCATTGCGGACCGACAGAAACTGTTGGACACTGCAAAAAGGACTTTTCGACATTATTCGCTATCTTAAATCATCCCCGGTTTAACAAGCGCTCTGATTTCATCCCCTTTGCAAAGAAAGTGTCACCCGACGGTAAAATCTTGGCAGCAATGTCACTCAAGCCAGACGAAGGTTCGTCGAGCGAGTTGATCGTTGAACGTCTCGTTTGGGCATTGGATTGCATTTTTGCAGAGGACTCTTCTATCAATGACTTTAAAAACGTTTTTGAGTTCTCGATGTGTTCCGAATTTACCATGGCTCCTGCTGGCCCACCCGACGCTAATCCCTGGGATGGTGTTTCCGCAGACCTCCTTTGTCACATTGAAGAACGTCAGAGCTCCAAGATGTCTGATGTGTGCAGTGCCAACATAATGCAAAGCTGTTTGAGTGCATTCTTTAAAACTGCTTTGCGTCGTCGTTGCAACGGTGCTATTCGCAAGGTTCTTAATGAGGGGATTTATAATAGTAGGATCACGGAGGGTGATCTTTATGATGCCGTGACTGGGGCTGAGCTTGACATTGTGATGGTGCTCTTTGAATATCAATTTTGGGCATACCCTGTCGTTCAAGAAGCGTATGTGAAGGCTTTGCAACGCAACGACGATGGCCATCATCAAATACATTTCTGAACGTGGAGCGGAAGAGATCAAGGTGTGTGCGACGACGCAGGATCAATACTTGCGAGCCAGTATTTTCGCAGCCGCTTGACATAATCATCAAGATGTCATCGCCTGTTTTTGGATGGTGAAAATTGGGGTGGGTGAACACGAGCCATATCTTCCTCGCTATCCAAAGGAGACTTGATATTGTGCAGAAGCTGTGCCGATGGGGCTTATGATCACGTCGTTTGAATTAATGCGAAGGCGTCCAAGAGCCGACAGACGCAAGCGTTATTGACTACATTCAAGAATTCACTCCGACCCTGCGAACGCACCTTCTTCGAGCTGTGGAGTTAGAGGATATGTCGTTGATAGAGAAATTCTGGATAATCGGTGGTGGAGAGTGGTTAGACATGCTGCTTTAAAGGAATCTACAAGAGAGGGCTTGAGAAGATCGTGCATATTTTTGAACAAAAAGGAATCAGCTTCCACCACAAAATGCTTCGATAACCCTCAATCAGACCTTCATCACGTTCAACTCCACACCTCCATCAGTTTCACAGAATGCCATCGTTCTCCTTCTCGTCGTCGTCAGTGGTTCAAAAAGCAAGGTTAATCCCCAAGAGCATCGTCACAACCTTTAAAAAGTCTCCTGCGAAACCTTTTACACCGGCCATGATTTTGGGATGCGCCGGCCTTTTCATTCTCGTCAACGTCACTCCTGCACCTACTCTTGACGTCCTCCCTCACACTCGCTCTTAGTCGTCGACTTGAACTTGGTCTTCCCTGAGTAATATACGACAATAAACCGTCCATTACTATGCACGCTCTCGTTCATTTCAGACTCTTCCGCATATATCTTGATCCTTTCTACTCTCTTCAGCCTTCTTTTTCCTGTTTGTTTTTCATGTATTTTTCATCATGCCATTCTTTTGGATATCACTCATGTGTTCTTTTTTTGAAACGTTTGATGTTTTTTTTCTTCACCACCCTTTGTTCTTCTTTTCTTACCTCTTCACCGGCTATCATGGTTTAATCACACATTCCTTCTCTATGTTCATATTCATATCTCTGAGGACGTCGGCAGCAAAAGATGGGGATGCCCCTTTTTTCTCTTGCTAAATATAAAAATTTTATCACAAAACGTTGAAGCAAGTTCCATCATGATCTTGAGGTTAAATGCCAGTTCTAAGCTAAAGACATTCTCTATCCCCGATGTTCAAACAAAACATGTCGTCTTCATATATAAATAATTTAAAAATCATGTTCAGAACTGTTGTGTCATAACGTTCAACTGTGGATGTTAAAAAGAAACCGCGAAGGGTGACAAAACCCCCACAAATAACAAACACAAAAAAAGGTTAAAAAATATTGTTATTATGCCAAACCATAAAAAACATAAGCTCCAACATCAAAAAAAGGCAAAAAAGAAATTGAGCGATATTCAAGATTATGCTCGTAAAACAAAACAAAAAAAAAAACAAAGAAGGTGGTGATGATGGACGTCCACTCACACCACAAGAGGGAAAAGGAGGCGTTGCTGATAAGGGGATGAGAAAATCACTAATCAAAAAAAGGTGGGAGGAGAACCGAACGGTGAGGGAAAAATGAATCGTTTTACTTCCCAATACACGTACCACGCACGCACGCCCACGCACACACAACACAAAAACAAAACATATGCTAAGTGCCACAATGGCAATAAAAGGAATATTGTTTGAGAAAAGGAAAAGGACCCAAAACCCATACTAGAGAAAGACGCAACGCAAACGCACAAAAAGGAAAAACCTCCCTCCACAAACCCGTAAAAAGACAGTCGCAAAAAAAAGCAACGACAAGAGAGAAACAGTATTGCAATCACAAAGAAAAATCAAATACTGGACTTGCGAAAAAAAAAATAAAAAAATTCTCACCCCTCACTATCCCGAAATATAAAATCCATCCCGCCTCTCCAGATCATCATCGGCCCTAGTCCTCAAAACATTCGACCTCCTCACGGAAATCACCTAATCAACGGCTCTTGAAAGCCTCCATATCCCAATGCATCACAATTCGGTAGCAAGCGACTAGGATCGTCAAACTTAAAAAAAGAAAATTAGAAAATTCAGCACAGTACGCAAAAAAATAAAATGAAAGACTATACAAAAAAGTTGGGTATAACATTTTTAAGGAAAGAAAAACAAGCGTTCCACCTCATGCACCGCCAAGGTCTGATGTCCCCCCGCTTCGTCTCCACTTCAACTTGAGCAATAACCTCCCTCCTTTCTCAACATCCTCCGAATACACAAACGGCTCCTTGCCTCCCTCTACTTCACCTCCTCCTTCACAGGCACAACCGCCGCACCGAAGCAACAGCGCACAGCGCCGCAACCGGTGCACTCGGGCAGCAGCAGGCGCACAGGTGCACTCCCCGGCGAATTCCACGTCGCCCACCACCGACTCTCGCAGCCGCAGCACCAACACTACCAAACCTCCTCCAGGCAATGTTGGCCTCTGGGTCTCGGGCGTCGTTGGCGTCGAAGGAGTCTGCGCAGCAACTCGCCCATTCTGTTGCTTGTTGTCCAGCACTCCATCCGGCACCCGCACAGTCTGATCCCCGAATTCGATGTCGGGTTGCCCCTCCAAATCCAGAATTGAGTTATTAGCAGAATTAAACCCTGATGTGAAGTTGTTGTTGGCATTTGCGTTAGTTACAGGCCATCCCGCATTCGACGATGGAGCCGCGCCGTGTTCCATACCCTCCGAACGAAGGTGGCGTAAACCCAGAGTTCGTGTTTGACGGTGACGAAAACGGTGCAGGCGTAGCAGCAGGCGTCGCTGCCCAAGGATCCGCAGGTTTTGCTGTAGTCGAGGAGGCACCAGGTTTCGCCCAAGGGTCCACAAACCCACCAGCAGGTGCAGGAGGAGCAGGCGCCGGAGTTGTCGTGGTCGACCCACCATTCCAAACGGCAGGATCAGCACCCCAAGGTGCAGCGACCACAGTTGGCTTAACAGCTCCCCAAGCATCCCCGCCCTCAGTGGTAGCTCCTTCAGCTGCAGCGGTAGCCGCAGCAGCAGGTCCGGAAATTGATCCAGCTCTCGACCGTCGCCGACCAGACGCGATCAAAATGGTCGCTTTCTCGCCATCAGAACCTTCGGTAGATGACTGGACGGCAGCGGCAGCAGCAGCAGCGTCTTTCGAGGAGACCGAGTTGGAGCGTGCAGCACGACCAGAGAACAGAAGAATCTTGTCTTCGGGAGCAGGGGCAGCAGCGGGGGTTGAAGTAGCAGGGGCAGGAGCGACGGGAGCAGCAGCGGGAGTTGCGGAGTGGCGAGAACTGAGCTCGGCGCGATTCCAACAGGAGTAGACCAACCGCCTGAAGCAGGCGGTGGGGTAGGTTGCGTAAAACTCATCTTCCTTCTCGGCGCCTCAGCAGGGGTGGCAGCGGCAGCAGACGCCACAGGTGCAGCTCCAATCCACGAAGCATTGGCACTGGGTCCCTTTGGTTGAACAGGCGTAGCGACGGATGCTGTAGAAGGCACGAACTCCGATGCCTTCAAACTCAGATTGCTCGTCTTTCTTCGAAGACCCGGAGAAGGTGAGGTTGCGGTGGAGGGAGGTGGGGAGAAGGGGTTAGACGAGGGAGATGAGGCGGTGGATGAGTGGAATGATTTGGATGCGGAGGACGAGGCGGCAGAAAGGTGAGCGGCAGTAGGTGGTGCAACCTTCAAACCCTTAGCAGCAGCAGCAATGACAAACGCAGCTTTGGCAGCGGCATCATCACCCGACATTGGGGACGACTGAATCAAAGGTGGCGCGGCAGCTTCAACAGGAGACGAAACGGGTGCTTCACTTTCTCCAAGGACACTTCTCGGGGGTTCAACGTTATTGGACGACCCAAAGTCGGGAGGGGAAGGTGGGGAATCAAATCCAGCAAGGAGACTGGACCTATCCACACTCAAGCCCCGCGACCGCCGCCTCTCCCTGATCCTTTCTTGCCTCTCATACCTCGCGGCCTCCTCCACCTCTGAGCTATCATCCTCCGTATTCTTGATCGAGAGATTTAATAAACTACGACGATGACGAAGTGTCCTCGAGGGGCGGCGTTGAAGACCAGGCGAAGTGGCACCTTCACTACCCAGCCCACCGGCTTCACTCGTGACAGGCTTGGCCTCTCCGTTCGGTCCAAGCATGCTTCGCATCACAGCAGCAGCAAACCCAGCATTTGCCTTCCGTCTCTTCCGGTCGTCCGCGAAATCAGAGGCATACTCTACCTCAACCTTGAGTCCAGATGCCGCCGAATCGTCAGGCTTGCGTCCAGGTGACGAAGGAGAGTGGCCAAAGCGCCAGGGTTATGATCAGCAAGCGACCGAAGTTGATCAGCGTTCAAAGTACACTCGAGCGCATCATCTCCCTTAAGCAATGCATGCTTGTGCACAAACGATCCCAAATCTTGTCACATCCATCAAGCACAAGTAACTGCATCCCACTGCTCTCTGCACCATCTGATGGACAGCTGGAGGGGTGATTAGATCACACGCGCAAAGGTAAGTTCCTCAAGGCTTCCACCTCGAGGCTCCTCCTCCGCACGCGCCGTAATGGCTTGATAGAGGCATCCGTAATCTGCTCTAAGAATGAGCAATCGAGCGATCGAAGCTTGTTGCAGTGCTTCATGATGGCAATGATGGAGGCGTCCGTGATGCGTTGACAGGACTCAAGGACAAGCACCTCTAAATCGGGGCACTGCGAGACGGCAAAAGTGAGGAGTTCGTCCGTGATGGAGTGTTTCGAAGGTTAAGACTCTTGAGTGGGCGACGGAATCCCCTTGGGGTCAAATCCAACATTTGCAAATCCTCAGCTTCCTGACACTCAGACAAATCCAGCTCGAGAAGAGATTCGGAATACTCCATGACGGGATGGATCGATGCGACCGTAGCGTTTGTAAAGGAAACGTCGAGTCGAAGGAGACGCTGGCACTTTTTTACCAAGATCGGGATGAAAGAATCTGAGACGGGGCAACCAGGAAGATCCAATTGCAAAAGACCGGGGCAATGATGAGCAATCGATTTCAACAAAATGTTGGAAATGTGGAAGCAGTTTTCAAGACGGAAAACTTCGAGGTTGGGACACATGCCCAGCGCGGCATCGAGATCTCCCATGTAAAGGTTGTCGGCGGCCATGCCCGAGATGTCCAGCTCGCGAATCATGGTAGGGTAAGGGTGGGCAGGAAGGGGAGTGTTGAGGAGTCCCATGAGGCGTTCAAAAGAATCTGGGGATTGAAGAGGTGGTGCACGGTACATCGCTTGAGCTACAGTTTTAGACCAACCCTTGCAGACCAACATCAAAGAAACATGATCGGCATGCTCCGTGACGTAGTCAACAATGTTTGCAAGCACGCGGAGCGGAAGGTTCGAGACACTCATCTGGTTAAAAAGGTAAGGAGAAAGGTAAGAATCAAGCACCATAGCATATTACAGCTAGTAGATTGGAACTGAAAACAAGAATTGGGCTCCATCTCATGCTCCTCTTCCCATGCACTGATGGTAGTTTCTCCTATTCCCATCCATTCCAAAAGGCATCCAAAACACAACACACACACACACACACATACACACTACTACTACTACTATTAAACAACAGCCAGAGCGCTCCGAGTACCTTTCAATCCAAACGATCAAAAGAGGAGAGGGAGATGAAGGGTATGCAGACGATTCGCAGCAAGGTTGGGAATGCAGCAAGAAGGGACGGGTCCAACAGTTTTGAAATTGGGAAATTTTAGGACAGGGGGGTAAAAGAAAAAAAAATTGACAATATTCGAGACACTGCTGGGTGTGGGTGCAGCCCAACGACGCGTTTCCAATTTCATTCCTAAAATACCATCGCTTGCCCATTCCTCCCTTCCCGCCGGTGTGTAAGCAAAATGATGGCCTCCACAGTGTGTTTAGACGAGATCTCATGCTAAATCCAGAATGGCTGTTGGTGATTGAGAAACATCTATTAGGCGGGTGACTGGCCTCAGCCACCAGCACCGATGATTGCCATTCCATCGATCCTGCCCATCTACCCATCCCCCTTTCAGTGCATCCCGCTTCTCTTCATCCACAAAATCGTTTTTACATCGTCCAGAGAGATTGCATTTTGATCATCACATTACCTTTTCTACCAAAGGAGGTGTAGCAGTAGCAGTAGCCCTATTTCACAAAAATAAGAGGACGGTGGTCAGAATACAGGTGAAACCATAGAGATCATTAAGGAAGCAAAAGTGATGGTTGATGCTCACTTGTAAAGAGGTTAAGGAGAAAAGAGTTGATAGTTGTTGGGGGGAGGGAATAGGGGTATAGAGCTTGTTCTAAAATGAGGGAATGTGGAAATGAGTTGAAAATGGACAATGATTTTGCTGTCGTTGTTGTAGAATGAGGTTGACTACTGAGGTGAGCGAGCGATGTGTTCCTCCTCCTTCTCAATACACAAAAAAGGACGTCGTTGCCGTTGCGTCTTCGTCGTCGTCTCTTCCAACAAAAGAGACAGACGGGAATTTGGAAAAGAAAAAGAAAAAAATTGAAAAAGCCGACGCAAGGGCATCATTCGCACCACCCAACGTAATAACTGATTTTCCAGATCAAACATGTTCATCAAATGTGACGGAAGGTGGAGCCAGCGGGGCTCAGGGGAGAGAGTGAAGGGTGGAAAAGAGGTGGGGAGAGAAATTATGTGTGTGTGTGGATGAGAGGGATGTGAGAGATGAGAGAAGTGTAATTGACTTTATACTTACATCTTGAGTTGCTGGTGATGGTTGCAGTGGTGGGTGATCAATAGCTTATTAGCTAGTTGTGTGTGTTGTGTTGTATGAATGGGATCAGAATGAGGTTGGATTCAATGTATGAGGAATGGGAGTGCGTGTGGATGGAATGCCTTTTCTTTAGTAGATTCACTCCATTCATTCACGTAGATCAATAGTACTGCTTTAGGGACTCTTTTTCCTCACTCTCTATCTATCTTTTCAACAATCTGCAACTGCTTCTCCGTTCTTCTTGCGTAAAGCGATAGTGAATGGTTTATGAGGTTTGCGGATGAGGACTTGACGGGCAATGATAGCGGTCGATGATGGAATAAATGATTTTAATGGTTGGTTTTGAAGAGCGTCAATGTGGCCCAGAACTCTTTCTCCGTTCCATATTATGATTTAGTATCACTTTTTGGTTTCAAGTTGTGTTTTTTTGTTTATTGTTTTTGCGCGAAACATTTTAAAAAAGTCAACCCCCTTGTTTCTTTCAATAAAATAAAAAGTATGCAAGTAAAGAATAAAATACATAGATTTGGTTTTATGTAAAAACCCGTAATGCATTATTGTTCATCCTTCCTTAAAAATAATAGTAGTTATTTCAGCTTGGTTTTCTACAAACTAAATATTACAGCAAAAATAACTCCCAAAGTACAGCTTTCGATTAAAAGAATACGGTAAAAAAGCACTGATACAGAATAAAATGTACAAAAGTAAGATACACTGACAAAAAGAAACAGAAAGGGCGCAGCAAATATACATAACAGCACACCAATACATAAAAGCACACCAATACATAAAAGCACACCAATACATAGAAATAATGAGACTGCAATAAAAGACGCCCTCGTCACGCTCCATTAAACACCCAATCGATACCTCTTCCTCCTCATCATTGTAACTAAAACACCAGAACATGCTTCACGTCTCTCCAAGTCCATCCATGTCGCAAATAAAAACAAAGAGAATTTACGACACTGAAGCCTGGGTCCACGCGCATCCAACCTCGCTATGTGACTAGACCAAAACAGTTTCTTAAAAAGACGACATGGACATTCTCCTCATCATTCTCCTAAACCTCCCATCGCGTTTTTTTGAATCCACTGGACCACCCTCTGCCGACGCGTCAGTCTCTACAGAAGCTAACGACGAGATGGACATCCTCCTCATCATTCTCTTTAACGTCCCGTCTTGGTTCCCAGCCTTTGCTCCACTGCCACCCTTCTTCCTCTCCGACTCTACCGAGACCGCCGACGATATCGACATCCTCCTCATCATTCTCCTCAAAGCCCCATCTTGATTCCCAGCCTTTCCTCGACCATCACCCTTCCCCCCCTCTAATCCCACAGAAACAAATGACGATATCGACGTCCTCCCCATCACCCTCAGCGTCCCATCACGATTTCCACCCTCTGACACATTCGTCTCCACAGAAACAAACGACGAAATCGACATCCTCCCCATCATCCTCACCGTCCCATCCCGGTACTTCTCAACATTCTCACCCTCCAACACCCTACTTCCCTCCCCACTCTTGACCCCAGCCCTTTGCACAAAATCGTCGCATCTCATCGAAAGAGTCGCTCCACCCTCTTCAACCTCCCCCACATCTCTCGTCCCAAGAACACGTCGTCTCATCACCGTCGCGTCGTTTCGACTGCGTTTACGTGTTTCCCTGTTCGACGGCAGCGAGACAGCTACGGATTCGTCGGGTTTAGAAGGCCACCATAGCGTTGGACCGGAATCGTCGATACGGTTAAGGGACAGGCGAGTTTCGGATGATATAGACGCGCGAGGTTCAATAGTAATATGGCTTGACGATATAGATACGCCTGGTTCGGCTTCTGTACATCTTGCCAACGTCGATACGCGTGGTTTGGTTTCTTTACATTTTGCCACCGTCGACGTGCGTGGTTCGGCTTCTGTACATCTGATCAACGTCGACGCTCGTGGTCCCCTTTCAGTACATCTCGACGCATGTGGATCAGTTTCAAGACATCTCGCCGATTTTGACACGCTCAATTCGTTATCAGTACAAGTTGGTTGCAAAACGACGCCATCACGTAAAGGTAAATCGTCGCTTTCCACATTCAAAGAACCTTCCGAAAACGTTCTCAGTTCGTGATGTCGATCAAAACTACCTCTATCAAGTCGTACCGGACTTGACGGAGGTGATGGTAAGAAATGTGGAGCCGACACAACAATCCTATCCATCTCGGGACCCTGAGGTGCATCGTTTCGGCGACATCCATCACACCCCGAAAATCTCCAGAATGATGTTGATTCTCCACATTTCATACATTTAGGTTCGTCAGTCTTTGCATCGTCCGATTCATCTACTGTCTCAGTTTTCGTTGAACCGTCATTCTTCGTCCTCTCAATTTCCTCTCTACGCACCGTCGCATCTTTTCTTGGGCCACCACTTTTCTTCTTTCCATGCATCGTCGCCTCTTTCTTTACACTGTCGACGCTCTTTTTCCCATCAGCCTCCCTCTCAATCCGTTCCCCAAGATACTTTACCCGTCGTCCCGTCAAACACTCCATCAACCCCAACACCGCAGCCGACAACGTCATATTACGACCCCGGATTAATGTGGCAACAGCCTCATGCACAGCTTTCCCATGAATCATATCAATAATCACATCACAACCTGAAGAGAAAAAAACTCATTAAACCTTACAAAAATCGGGAGGAAACTTACATGTATCCACTAAATATCCATTTCCATGTAATCAGCGGCAGCGAGAAGACTCAAGATATCCACATGTCCATCCACGATCCGTCTCCCCCGTTCCTCTTCTTCAGCGTCAACACAATAAAACGCTAAACACAATCAGTCCATCTAGAAAAGAGGGAATTGCAACAACTCACCCCATTCCACTACATCCCGGGCAAATCCACTCGTATCGGTGCATTGTCACCGACTCTCATGATAAGGTGACTTGAGGATGCGAGGTCTCGAGGGACGGATACTTGAGCGCCATCGGCCCCTATGAGGGTGACTGTGGGGGGACGACGACGACGACGGGGTGGGGGTGTGGAGAGTGGAGATGGATGGAGGTGACGTGGGAGATGGAGATGTGAGGCGGAGGTACGACGGGATGCCGGAGGGACATGGTGTGGATGTTTGGTAATGAAAAGGAGGGACTACGAAGTCTTTAAGAAGTCTTGATGATGAGATGAATGTTTAGATTCCGTAAACCCAAGAAAAACAGGGGCCTTTCTTCTCCTCTCCACAACGTCGCCAACAAAGTTCTAACGACAACCAACAAAACCTCCCACTTTCAAGTATTAACCTCTCCGTCTCTCTTCACCAACACAGCAAGCACAGGATCTCTTTTTCCAAACAGTAAAGTGGTGTTTTTGGTTTTTTCGGTCGCTGGTTTTGGCAGTGATGAAGTGGAATAATGTGCCCCCTCTTCCCCCCTTAATTTTTTTCAAAGTCCGTTGATTTGACATGCCCAAGCAGCAACAAACATCCAAAAAAAACATAAGTCACGCGCCCCAAGCAGTACGTCTTATTTAATTAGGACGAGGGGTGTCGACGACGAGTTGACGACGATGACGGGCATCTTGGATTTACTGGTACGTCTAACCATGATCACTTGATGGGGTGAGGATGTTACTTTGGTGGATTGAAGGGGTTCTTTTTGGTGAATCATCACTTCCTCCTTCTTATCTTCCTGTCGTCTTTGAGTATTACAGCAACGTGCACTGAAATGAGCGTCTTCATTAAATATGGGGGAGCTGTAGAGAAAGAATTATGGGCATGCGGGAGGAGCTGATACATGAGGACGCCAAACGTGTTTCATCAAAGATTCAGCGATCAAAACAAAAAAGGGCTGAAAGTATATATGCGGAAACGTGAGTATCTTAACGTCAACGAAGATGCCTTTTCAACAAAATACAGTACGCAACGGGACAAGAAAAGCGTTTTGAAGCGGTGCAGAAGAAGGTTTTGCTTGCAACAGTTAACACGTACGGTGGTGGTAAAAAGAAAGTATAGCAATTGTCTTGATCAAAACCTATGCAAACACGAGTCGTTTACATCCGTGCGGACAATATACTTGCCTTTCAACAGTCAAAGTTAGAAGCGAATAAATAAAAAGCGGTACCGCACGGACAACGCCCTTTGTAGTCCCAAAGGTGCGGTTAAAGCGAAAAAGAGAAAAGCAAAAAATGCAGAGGAGAATTAAAAAGCGCATAGCTCAGAGTTCAAGAGGAAACGGACATAAAGTATAATTTCGTAACAAGGTTAATACATTAACTCCGCTGAAGGTGATCTTACCCGTAATTCCACTCGTGTTTTCTTATTAAACAATAGTCTTAAAAGAGCCCATGGTTTTCTTTGAAAAGATGACCTTATTTTACAATTTCTTTTTCCACCAAGATTTCCCTGCGTCTGACCTGTTACGATCGTATTGATAGAATCCCCGTCATTTTTTTCATTTTCTTATTGCCCGACTCGATAACGTCGAGATTAAAGGGGAAACTCGACCAGAAACAAAAAAGTGAAAAAGGAAAAGGGAAAAAAAAGGGTGAAAATCCTTACAAGCAGGAACAGCGGAATTGAAAAGAAAAGTAAAGAAAAGGCTCTCCGATTTTACAGGGAGTGACGATGCGGGTGTTGATTCGTTCCGAATTTTGATGAAAACTGACCCAATCCTCGGAAGTGGTTAAAATAAAGAAAGTCTGAGGGTCTCCGTGTTTCAAAAAAAGGCATTGGAAAACCTACGCTCAGCTCACTGATTCTGTTGGTCCTGGTGAACGTGGGCAGTGAGTGGAGCATCCGGGAGATTTCCAGCAAGTACAGTAAGTCGGCCTAGTGGGAGATTAACAAACAGCCACAAGGTTACCCAGTGAGCTTTAATGGCTTACTAGCTGTTTAATCATCCAAACTCAGCATGACCAATCAATCATCTAGACACTATTAAACTCGAACAGATCGACAAGTTACCACAATATTCTTCCTTCCTATGCTCCTCCTCTTCGTCATCTCCTCTCTTCCCGTTCGTACTTCGCACAACGTCACAAATCGAGGTCTTGCGGGTAACGCCTTTGCCTCTGTTTAGCATATTCTTTCCTCTCAGCCCTCCCCTTCATCCGTCACCAGGCCGTTAGCGGCGACCTCATCATTAAACTTTTTGCACGAAAACCGACACTCCCTACTACTGCTCGCGCCGCAAAGGCTTTTTTCAGGGCATCTTTACGACAAGGCCTGCATGCAGCAAATAAAAAAAACAAATACAATTCCGTGTTGACAAGGACGGAGACAAGGGTGAGTGGGCATGCGAAGAGGAAGGCCGTCATCGGTCATTCCTTACGTTGATGACGGCTATTCGCTCAAAGGATACATATGACGGAATACTATCGACTTTATTTTAATGGGGGCGTTATCATCGTTAACGCTCTTCATTTTTTTCCCATCCACTAGCATCAACTTACCCACTGTGACCGTGGGGCTCATCAACCAATTTTCGCTCTTTCAACCCCACCGCATTCAACACTCCCACAACAGACTCCACAGCTCCGAGCACCCCACGGTGATCCACCTTCACATATCTCAACCGCAGCCAACAATTGGTAGGTGTTTGTGCTCATCACAGCAGTTGCTTCTCCCACCTTCCTCCTCTTTTCTTCCAGCAAATGGGTCGCTGATGTCTGAAAGGGCCTTCGTCCATATGCTTTTCCTTTGATCCATCCTACCCTGAGGGTTCGACGCTAATGCCTTCTTCGATTAAGCTGAAAAAGTCAAGCACCAACGACCAAAGAGGCTGACGAAGACTAACAAAACGTTGATATAAAAGAGAGGGGGATTTCGTTGAGAGAAGAAGACTAAACTTTAGTATTCAATCCTCTGCCAGCATCTGAAGGAGCTGGAAACTGGAAAAACAGGACTTTGGAAGGGTTGGTGTTTTGGCCGCTCACCCATCTGGCATCAAGAACCTCATGGACCGAAATCAGGCCAACATGACTGAAGAGAATCGGTCAGCCATGACCAATCCCAATTCCTTACCTAGACACGACACCTCATCCACCTCCACATCTTCCGCTTTTATCCCATCATCAAATACGCCTGAAGAAGGTGGACCCTTCACCGCACCATCGGGACGCAGAGAATCAGACGCCGAAGAGAGCATTATCAGCAATGGGAGTAATTCTGGTGGAGGAACTTCCAGTGGACAGTACATTCGCCTTCCAGACCCTATTCCATCCTCGTCACATCATCCCCACCGTCACCTGATTTCTGAACGCGCATCTTTGTCAGAGACTCAGGGAGAGGCCACCTCGTGGAAGGGAATACGGCTACCCGGATTTCCATTCATATCCATACATCCCACGAGGTGGTTGGAGGTATCCATCTCAAAGTCCCTTCAGCGAAGCCTACCCCTATGAATCGCCATATCCGGGATACCCACCTCCGGACCCCTACTTCTACCGCAGAGCCGCCTCATCCGCTCCCACCGCAAACCCCTACTCCTTCCCTTTCGAACCTCCCCGTCTCTCACCACCAGTCTCCGCATCTTATCCTTTGCCCCATATGATGTCTTGGCCCCATGAACCTTATTCAGATTGGCAAGGTGATATCCCGCGTCCCGCACCTCCCCCTGTCGCTCCGTCCTCCACAGCCCCAGCACAACCCCCTCAACCTTCCCCACTCTCCCACAAGATATCTGGAATCACTGGCGTAGCATGGATCCCCGTCCTAGAACCTGGGATCCACGCTCCAGACCACCGCCTCCATTTCACCCATCCGAACCTCTACGAAGAGAAGATATGGACGCATCTACGCATCCATCACTTCAAAGATATTGGTCTCATTACCCTTACGATGAACGGTTCCAACCGTTCCCACCATACGCGTACCCATACCGCCACCCATACGCTGCACCCTCTTACTGGCCCCCTGGTGTTCGTCCACCTTCATCACACCGCTCAGAAGGATCATTTGACGATCGCAGCAAAGATGACGACGATCATTCGTTACATCGTCGTCATCTTAGTGACGGGTCCCTTGTTCCAGAAAAACCCGATACCGTTACAACACCTGCTCCAGATGCATCATCATCCACAGCGGAACCCATCCCCGATGAACCCTTGATAACTGTTCCGGGTTCATCCAAAACATCTCGTCGTCGTGTCAAACCTCAAGACACACCTCAAGTCCATGTTTCATCTAAACCATTGAAACGTAAAATATCCCCTAAAATCGAGGCTGCTATCGCCGCTGAACCCTCGTTATCTCCTCAAGACCCTCAACCCCCACATTCACGGACACGGTTTCGCAAGATGACGGAAGTAGATGTGAGGTGTTCTTCAAGCAATTGCGGAGCCCGTAATATGGCGTTATGTATCCTCCATGGGACACCCACAACCCCTACGTCCACTACTGCAACGTGCGCGCAATGCCTTGGTGCTCAACAGTCAGATGACGAGACGTTGAAGCGAAAACGCTCCGAGGGGACAAAGAAACGGAGGGTTGCGAGACGGAAAGAGAGTGATGAGGAGGATGACATTGCGGAGGGGTCGAATGATGGACAGATGCGTAGCTGTTCGTTGTGTAAGGGTGTGGTTGGGGAAATTAGGTTCAATATGGAAGGTGGGGGAGAAGGGGATTTTCAGGTGGAGACAATTTGCTCAAAGTGTCGGCACAAGTATTGTGAGTAGTTTTCAGTGTTTTCTCTCTCTTTTTTTTTTTGCTCTCGCTGTTCTCTGAAGAAATACTAAAATCTAAATCATTAATCCTCTTTGACGACTTATCCAGCATTTTGCACGGAATGTGGAGGTGGTGGACGGTGAGCTTTCACTTTACACCTAAAAGATGTGGTTTTCTAAAGAAAAAGACACTCAACACTGACAATTGTTCACTTCAAGGTACCGCACTGGTAAATGGAGACCTCAAGAACTCTTTTCATTCGGTCGCAGAACCTGCTCCCTTTCGCATATCAGAATTGGGACGGCACCTCTTGACTTTGAGGTATTCGCCTTACCTAACGAAAGGAACGCCATTGGACGTGATGCCGCATCCCTGGAAACTTTCCTCGCTGAATGCAAGGAGGTCTTTGAGGACTGTCTCTACGCCACCGCCGCAGTTCCAGAGGTAAACCCCAATACCGCATCCCAACAATCTCCGTATTCTAACATCATCTTTCATCAGATGATGGAGAAACCTAACTCCACCAGCCTCACCTTCACCGACGTTGAAGCCAAAGTCCTCCAAGAATTCACCCTCTTCTCCACCAGCATCCGCACCGAATTCTCCCTCCCCGCATCCACAACATCCCCAACATCCCCAAACTCCCCACGTCGCTACCTCGCCACAAGCTGCATCCCTCAAACCCGTAGAAAGCGTGGCCGCATCGTCGCCGCCGACGATGATGACCAACCCGTGAAATCCTCTTCCAACCGCACCCTCGTCGCCTGCGCCATGGCCGAATACGCTCCATCTATCGGTCTCCTCACCATCAAAAACCTGACCATCCGTGTTCCAACCCTCCAACAAGGTGCGATTGACGGGGAACTCATCTGCGCTTTTTTGGATCGCGTGGAAAAGGATGACGCTGACATAGATATCACCCATGCTGCTGTTGCGTTGACCTCCATCATCACACCTCAGGCTTCCCCAGGGGCGCTTCGAACCAAGTTGCGGCGACCACTGTGTGTGGGCATCCGTGTCCCTGTGCAGTACCCGAAATGGATAACGCAGCTTGCGAGGTTAGGGTTTGCGGAGAGGGAGGTGTTTGAAGGGAAGGTTGAAGGGAAGGCTGAAGGGGTTGATGGGGAGAGTGTGACCGAGGTTTTTGCGACGTTTGAGGAGGTGAGGATTGCAACGTTGAGCAAGATTCATAAGAAAGCGGTGTCCGCCTCAAGGTTAAAGAAGAGTGCATTGAAAGACTGATGTATCACTCACTCTTCCATTTTATTTATTATTGTTCCGTTTGTTTGTTTTTCTCTTATTTATTTTTTGTCTTTGCACTGTCTTTGTAATTGTTTTCACCTCATGGTGTTTCTCGCACCACCTGCATTCTCATTCTGTCCCTAAATTCCTCTAGCATCATGGCCCTTGCAATTCACATTCAGTATCACCCCTCTCACGCTTCCTTATTCTTTCGAGCCTGATCCTTGTTAATGACGCCTCAATAATTTATTTAAACCTCAACATTATAAATCACGTTTACTTTTGGCAAAAACATTTCAAGATTTCCAGTCGTAAAAATTACATGGAAGTTCTATTAAAAATGCACGGTCCACATGAAAAAGCGAGGGGAAGCATAACTTGTACATGAGGGAGATGGAGAAGGAGTGGAGTAATGACTGCAAAAAGCGACAAAATATTCCCAAAACAACAAAAAAATCAGGCTTTTCACATCTTGAAGTGGGTTGTGTTGTCAAGTCCAAAACTACCTATCAACATGAGACCCCCGGGGAAAAAAAACGCAAAAAGGAAACGAAAAAGGGAAACTGGCAAGAGAGTACGCACAATCTCTTAGACTTCTGAAAATTTGACGACACCTAAACGAGGGCACGAGAACGGAGCGTATATAAAAACAAGACAAACGATACGTAAAAAAATTATATAAGTAAGGAACAAAATAACCCTCCATGGACTAAAGCAACGGCAAAAATAAGGTAGGCGAGAAACAAAAAAGTATGATACGAAAGGAGGAACCGAGAAATAGCGAGGCAAAAAAAAGTGGAAAAGCGTCATTGAAAAGGATAAAGAGTGATAGGGAGGATCATACAATATATGAGCCCCGCAAAGTCTATAGAAACAAAAAGACAGCCCAAAAAAAGAAACTTAAAAGTCACCCCTCAACCCTTCCTCGAAGAAGTCGACCCCCGTCCCTCCTCACTCTCCCTCTGCGCAGCCTGATCAAATCTAGCTCGAAGAGCCGAAACCCCCTTCGTATCCTCCCCAGAGCTTCCCGTGACTTTTTTCGCAACACTAGTCGTTCGGGTCGGTACAACGGATGAATAATGGTCACCATCGGTGGAACCGTTGGATGATCGCTTTTTGGCGACAAAGTAGGATTTGTTGCTGGCATCGTGGGCGACCAGTTGAGAGGGACCGGATTTGTTAGGTGTCAGGACGGTGAGTGGGAACATCCCTCGTTTGTGTGCTTTGGAGACTAGTGACGGTTAGTTTCGTGCGATAGATGTCTGGCAACGAAGTGGAAAGCAATGGATTGATAGAATGGCATTGAACGAGAATAAAAAGCTGTTGAAAGTACGGGAGCAAAAGAGACGGAACAATGACATGGAAAGGAGGTAAACTCACTAATCTGTCCACGCGCCCATCCATCCTCAAACTTGATTTCAATTCCAACAATATCCCCCTTCTCCAGCGTCAACTCATCCGGTCTAATCCCCGTATACGGCAACCTCACCACATGTGTATTCGGCGGTGGCGCCACATACTTACTCAAATCCGGCACATCCACCTCCTCCTTGACTCCCTGGAACCCGTTCACGGCCGACTTGGGTTGCGCGCGTCTCGAAAACCCATCCGCGGTCGCCCCAGACCTTAAATATGACGGCGACGTGACAGACGACGTGGACGCCCGTGAATCATAGGATCCACGAGAATCCATAGATGTTCCGGAAACGCGCGGGGAGGACGATGTGGAGGATGTGGAGGACATGGATTCACGGGATGCGCTGCGTTCGGTTTCGTCTGACCGTTTTTTCGACAATGACAGCAAGCCCGGTAGCCTCGGATCCGCGGGGTGCGACTTTGCGGGCTTCTTCGAGGACTTGAGCGGCTTTACGACGTTGAAGAGCTTCTGCGTCTTCGTCGTCTTCGTCATCATCAAAGCCGCCGACAACCATGTCTCCAATATCGACTTCGCCGATACGGACGGCGGCGCGTTCCTTCTTGGCACGGAGTTTCTCTTCGGCTTCAGCGGCGGCGGCTGCAGCAGCGACAGCAGCAGCAGCGGCCTCGGCGGCTTCGGCATCGGCGGCGGCGGCCTCCGCAGCATCATCAACTACAACCTCCTCCGCCTCCTCCGCAACCACCTCCGACACAGGTCTAGCATACAAACCCAAAACTTCCGAGACACCCGACGCGTAAGTCGGCTTAACGGTATGCACTGAGGCGCCATCATCTGTGAAAATCGATTGATGTTTCAAACGGTTCTCCTCCTCCATCCTCGCAAGCGTTGGAATCGACGCCGTCTCTTCGTCATCTTCAGCCTCCGCGGTGGCGGCGGCACCAACAGCCGCAGCTCCAACGGCGTACCCCGCATTCGCACGCGTCATCGTCCCAGCCACATCATCGTCAATGGGTTCAATAACCTTCTTCACCTCCTCAACCTTCTCCTCCTTCTTACTCGCAGCAGCAGCAGCAACCGCCGCCCCCCCGATAACCGCAGCCCCTACAACAGCCCAGTCCCAAGTCCATAACCTATACTCTTCGCCTCATACACTTCACCCACATCCTCCGAGAAGCTCGAAATCCCTTCAATGCCCTCCCCGACCCGCGGGGGAGCCATCGGCGTCGACCTCTCACCGTACCCACCCTCACCGGACCCTAGCATCGCACCTCCACTGCCGCTATAAGCCACTGCTGTCGACGCGTCCGAGACACCCGGCGATACAACCCCATACCCACCACTAGGAACATCAGTGACATTCGACGGAGGCGGTGTGGCTTTCTTGACGGGCTTAGAAGATGCATACACGGCTCCCGCGGCAGCTGCTCCAACAGCAGCTCCAGCAACAGCACCGGCAACAGCGTACCCAGCAGCGTTGGAAGTCGCTGCGGCTCCAGCTGATGTGGCTGCAGCCGACCCGTAACCGAGGGACGCGGCGGACGCAGCTCCAGCCGTGGATCCATAAGTTCCCACTGCAGCGGCTCCAGCGCCTGCTGCACCGTAACCACCAGCAGCCGCAGCGGAGGCTCCAGCTCCGTAAGTAGCGGCACCAGCGGCACCGGCACCAACGGTAGCGTTGGAGGCTCCAGCGGCACCTGCAGCACCATATCCTCCAGCAGCAGAGGATGCAGCAGCACCACTAGCAGCGCCATATCCTCCAGCAGCCGCAGCGGGAGCAGTCGATCCATAAGTCGCCGCACCTGCCGCCGCCGCACCGCCAGCTCCAGCACCATATCCACCAGCAGCCGCCGCCGCCCCACCCGCAGCTCCATACCCACCTGCACTTGCCGCCACCGCAGCAGCCGACGCCGCCTTTTTCGACGCTGACATCCACCATAGTGCTGCTGCTGCCGCCCCAACAACAATAACAGCGGCCACAGGGACTCCAACGACGAGTCCTAAATTCGAACCTCCGGAAACGGTGCCGGGCGGCACGATGGTTGTAGGGAGAGAAGTGGAAGTGATGGAGAGGGAGGGGAAGGAGCCTGATGTTGGGGTTGAGGTTGTGGAAGACGGTGAGGTTGGAATGAAGGTGGATGACATGAGGGTAGAGAAACGGATGAACCGAGGAGGGTGGATGGGAAGGCTGTGGCATAAAAAAAAGAGGTTAAAAATGTTCATAAAAGTAATCAGAAAAGAAGAGAAGATGGTCACCTGTGTCGATTCCTCCGGGTCCCGTGGGGACAATCAGGGTTGGAAGAGGTCCGGAACCGCCACCGCCAGCTGTGGTGCCGGTACCGGTACCGCTACCGCCACCAGATCCTCCGCCTCCACCTCCACCATCGCCGCCGCCGCCGCCGCCGCCGCCACCACCACCACCACCACTGCCGCCACCACCACCAGACGTCGCGGTAGGAGCAGGTGAATTTGAAGGAGTGATAACCGGGGTCGCAACTAGATTAAGCCCATGATAATCAAATACGAGTAAAAAATAATCGAAGGGTGAAGATAAGGACAACAACGGCTAACGGGGTAGTTTTCAAGTACGGGGGTTATATGGTTCCAAGCGATAGTGAAGGTCAGATAATAAAATCCACATCCACATCTCAGCCTAACCAGATTCCAAACCGCAACAAACTACAGGAAAATAGAACAAACAACCCACCTCTGTTCCCACCGTTGGCAACAGTGTCCTCTTGTAATACAGGGGGGACACCATAGTGCCCTTCATCCTCTGATCTCCTCATATTGGAGGGAGGCGGGGGATAAGGACTCATCGTAGATCAGTGGGCAAGAAGGGCCTGGTCTACAGAGTATCGTATCCTCTCCTTACTAGCTCTGACGTATTTTCCTCGGTTACGATATTCTTTGATGAGAAGTTAAAGCGTTTTTTTTCTACGAATGAACGTGGATGTCTTCCTTTGACTCTCAAGTAGTTTGATATGGGTATCAAACGAAAGCTTAGAATTCAGGGAGATTGCAGCTGATGTTGTTGCGTAATCGTATTTACGGTATGTCGTCGTAGAAAAGATGGTGAATTGCGGAATGGATTGAATTGAGTTGGAGGAAGAAGGAAAGACGGCGTGGTAAAGAGGAATAAAAATGACGGCCTCCAGTGATCCCAAATTCCCCTTATAATTTAATTGATTTTTGAAGGGTAACGCAGAACGCAGAATGTAAAACCAACCAGAAATAACAAAAGGGAAAAAAAAAAAAAAAAAAAAAAGTAAAAATAAATCTTGATGCAGTGTAGTACATTGTGTTACAACATAAGAGCCCACGCCTCTTTTTGACGCTAACCACCGCGTTCGGACATTGTCCCTTGTGAAAATATTATATCACAAAGGGACGCGATATCGTTTTCAATTTCCAATTTACTATTTATTTATATTTTCTGTAATAACGTGGAGTTAAAATCCCAGAATTATATAAAGAAAAAAGAATAAGGTGTATCAAGCATCCTTAATTCCCCTCAACTCTGAAGAAGGATCCCTTCCCATCAACTCCTTCACAGCAACCTCAATCCGTTTCCCTCCATAAAGCACAGAGTAGATCGCATCACACAATGGGCTATCCACATCCATCTTTCGGCATAACGCGTAACACGCCCGAGTCGTTTCCACACCTTCGGCCACGGATCCAAGCGTCGTGATAATGTGGTCAAGAGATTCTCCTTGTCCCAGACGGAACCCAACCGTAAAGTTTCGCGATTTCTCGGATTGGGCCGTCATCATCAAGTCGCCTACGCCTGCAAGACCGGCAAAGGTGAGGGGTCGGCACCAAGTTTGACGCCGATACGAATCATTTCGGCGAGGCTATAGAGTCAATTTGACATTAGAAATAGGGATAAAACGGGATTGATAATTTCGATCTGAAAAACCAGATCAAAAGCATCATACAAAAACTAACCCTCTAGTAATGATGGCAGCCCTAGCATTGTTTTGATATCCGAGACCAGTACAAGCCCCCGACGCAAGCGCAATCACATTCTTAATCGCACCTTGTTTTCAAATCATCAGCCAAACAAACAAAAGCCTCTAAACAATCTCACCTGCAACCTCAACCCCAATGACATCAGCAGAATCATAAACTCTAAAATGAGGAGCGTGAAACAATCTCTGCGCACGAAGCGCCCTAGCTCTCACAACGGAAGCCACGGAAACACAAGTAGGCTGTCTCTTGACCACCTCCACCGCGAAACTCGGTCCGGAGAGGAACGTGGCGAGACGGCCAAGAGATTCGCCCCACACGTCTGTAACTATATCCGAGGGGAGTTTCAAAGAGGATGTCTCGATACCCTTGTTGAGGAAAATGGTGAGATGGGATGGCGTGATGAAAGATTTCACGCGTTCAAGAATGCCTCTGCATATATTGTGTTAGGTTTCAAGGTGCAGCTTTAGTATCTTACCGCATATGCTGCGTTGGGATAGAGAAAATGATGACGGTTGCATTGTTGATGGTGGATTCGTCAAGCTGAGTGGTCGCTTTGAGGTTCTCACTCAATACCATCTATGTTACTTTTGTTAAAATCTAATCAAATAATAAAACGCTTACGTTAGACATGTATTTGGAGTTCTTATGATGCGCATTAATGGATTCGACGACCGCGGCGTCTCTCGCCCAGATAGTGGTGTCAAGTCCCAAATCTTTGAGTCTATAGTGAGACACAAATCATGAAAGATAGAAAACATGTGAACTTACTCGCAAGATGATCGGCGATGCATGTGCCAAAGTTTCTGTAAACGCCGGATGGAATATGTCATTGGAAGGTTTGGGGTCAGGGTGATGGGCGGGGATGTCAGAATATGAAGGTTGAGGGAATGCTTACCCTGCTCCAAGAACTATAATCTTGTGGTCTTCTTGGCCCTGGGATCCTAAATAATACCATTTTAAGGTCGGTTATCACATTTTACGATTAAAGAAAAGTGTATTCGGCACCAGATCTGCTGTGATCCCTCACATTCGACTCAGAGAGGAAGAGCACACAGGACACCAAAAAACAATCATCTGCCTTTCAATCGCATCCCAAAAAAAAACCAACAACATCAAGAACGACCCACCATCGTTAGCATCATCGCCGACTACGGGGAGCAGCGGAAGCAGCGAGATCCTTTTCGTTCCTGTTGCCGATGAAGTCAATGTTGGAAAGTGCGTTGCCCATCCTTGGATTATTGTTAAGTTTGATGTCACGTTTTGTACACCCAACAATAATGGAAAGGGTTGACAAGCTCAGTCACTGCAAGCGACTCAAACCTCCTTCCACCACGAAACATCGCCCGACTCTTTCACGTCCGAAAAAGCAGAACTTTTCGCATTACTGCATCCTCGAAAATCCTTCGGTATCAAGGTCGAATTGGGCAAACAGGGTGAGATTTCCCGGCCTTGGTGATGGATGCGTTCATCATGAAAATCATACAGCTTTTTATCATCATGATTGAGAATCGTTTTTACGCCCTCGTGTGTGGCCAAACGAGCATAGCAAGAACGAAAAAAGAGCAAGAAACCTCTTAGCGTCCCTTTCTTTCAACGAGATCGAGGTTGCGTCGCTTGCAGAGTTCCGTCAGGAGGGCTGCATCTGCAGCAAACCCTTTACTAGAAAACCGCTTATCATGACCCGTCGGGATGCAACGCCCCGGTTAGGGGAGATCACACCATCTCTAGGATTGCCTTCTCACTCAAGCTCCATCGTCACAGGGTTTACTCCTAAAATCAAAGCAAAGGTCAGCCTCACCGGAACAATAGCATCAGCAGGCCCTAAACCACGTAAAATATCAACCGTGACATCCCTTCCGAGTCTTGAGGCGACAGCGGCACCGACTTGCCTTACTGGCGCCTCTCATGGGACTGTAAATGGAGGGCAGAAACAGGCGAAACGGATGAAGAGGGAGAGATCGGGACGGTCGGTGAAGTCTGGGGGTGCACCGAGAAGTGGAGCTTCGTCGTCGAGCAGTGGAGGTAGGGGGACGAGAATTCGGTTGCCATCTGTTGTAGCGGGAGGGACTTCAATTGTGAGGGCAGCGCCTAGGGCGTTGTTAAGGGAAGATGCGGAAGTGAAAAAAGGGTACAGCACAAGGGTTTTCGCCTTATTCGTACAGATCGGATATGTCGTTGGGACGGTCGTATGTAGACTCAACCTCGCTGCTTTCAAATATCGGGCACGCTTATGACAGACCAGCGAGTAAGAAAAGATGATGGAGCGGATGACACATTGCCTTCTTTGAGGAAGAGCAAAGGAGATGAGGAGAACAAACGGCAGCCGTTGCATCGTAAAAAGAAAACAGGATCAGCCGCCAGTCCCCCTCTTTCCCCTCAGCGCAAGGAAGTTTCACCTCTCCAAAGCGCTAAATCGCATGCTCACCAAAAAAGTGGGACCTCTCAATCATCCACATCATCCACATCGTCAACCCGTCGTAATGCCTCAAGAACGAGACATCCCTACCTTCGGGCGAATCATCGCCAGACAGGAGGATCACTTCAAGTGATTGAGACGGATAGTCCTGGAATCCGACATCGACGCCAACGACACGTTTGGGACCATCGCACCCTGGAAACGTGGGACAACAACTATCTCGCGTGAGACGTCTGCGTTGACGAGAATGACCGAAGCGCATAACAGGAGTTCATCATTGCAAACTATACCTTTAAGCGGGAGTGCACCATCATCTTCTCCCAAAGCTCACATGGATGCCGATAAACCAAAACCCGTCAAAGAAGAATCAAAAGTGTCATCCTCAGACGTCCACATCCTCTCTCAACCCATCTCCACACGCACAAAAAATCTATCCTATCCTACACAAAAAAGCGATCCAGAGCTTCCTTCCATATCCACATTGGAAGCCATGGCATCCCCTGATTTCTTGACTTACAAAGAAATCATGGGTTTATCAGCCGCTGCCACAACCTCTCCTGATGCACCTATCCCTGGGATTTCCGGACATGATAGTTCGTCACGGTCGAAAAGTATACCTGTGGCTGTGGAAGCAGGGGATACTGGACGTCGTGAGGTTGTGTCAGGAAAGATCGGAGAAGAATAAGCGCAGGCGCTGATTTTCTAAGGGTGTTTACAAATTGTCATTGTTCAGACTTAGATGTTTCTTTTCTTATAAGAAGCTCAAAGGACTTCCCCTGAAATTGAAGGATCTTCAACTTTCTTGCTATAAATGTTTCTTCCTCACCACGTACACCTTTTACCCTCTGCTTCTTTGTATAATGCCTTTTTTACTTTCGTACACATTAACCACCCTTTTCTTCCGACATTCTTTTGTTCATCTATCACATGTTTGTTATGTCCATACTTTTTTGTTTTTCAACCTTCTTTTTTTTGTCACTGTTTCTTTTAATCATCTCCGTTGTCCCAGTTAATGAGAAAAAATACGGGCTCATGATCCGCTTTCACTGTAAGAGCCTTCTTTGCTGCTTCACCTCTGCCCCAACTTACTTGAAAGCATCCATGTTTTCTTTGCTTTTTAACGCTGTTTTCTTGCTCTTCGTCACGGAAAATAAATACATCAGGGGCACTTATTCGAATGTTTGGCGGTTTACTTTCCATCTGTCAAAAAAAAAAATTTCTGTCCAAACCTCGGACAAAGAGTTTGAACTTTCGAACAAACCATCTTCCTTCAACCTGCCATCCCAACCATGACAGGCTCTGGCAGAGCAACACGCAGCAGCGCCAGCAAGACGCCAGCCAAGAAGGGTGAGTGCATGAGAGATATCACCATCTTCACATCCGCGTCCTATTGTTTTTCGACTCCCATCCTCCTCACATTCCATCAGTTAATACGTTTTCTATCGTCAAGCAGCACCAAGCAACAAGACACCTTTTGAAATCAATACAGGTCAACGGAGATCCGAAATCGGGTGGAGCCAAACAAGGAAGCATTACGTCGTTCTTCACCCCGTTAAGGTGAGTTCGCGCGTATCTTTTTGATTTGGCGTATCCCGCCCATCTCACTGTTCAGCTAACATTTCGTCTAAAGCGCTGAGAAGAAAGCAGAGGCGATAGCTAAAGCTGCAGCTGACGTAAAGGAGGTAGCGGACGCCAAGGCTGCAGACAAGGAGACGCCGGGAAAAAAGGCTGTGGAGAAGAAACCTTCAAGAAAGGCGCACGAAGTTGAGTCTGAAGATGAGGACGACGACCAGAAGGTTCTAGACAAGAAAAAACCTTTAAGGAAGGCTACGGAAAAGAAGCCCACTAAGAAAGGCAGAGAAAATGAGTCTGAGGATGATGACAACGACGACGACGACGACGACGACGAGAAGGTCGCTGACAAGAGAAACATCTTCAAGGAAGGCGAAACCCGTTTCAAGAAGGGGAAAGTGGTTGAGTCTGAAAATGAAGACGACGACGAGAAAGTCGTAGACAAGAAAACACCTTCAAGGAAGGCTACGGAGAGCAGAAGCCCGCAAAGAAGGGCAAAGAAGTGGAATCTGAAGATGACGACGAGGACGCCATGTCCGAAGACTCGCCTGATGATGGAGATTCGGATGGGTCTGTCTTTATCGACCTTTCTAGCTCTGCTTCTGAAGAAAATGACGATGAAGACGATGACGACGAGGATTTCCAGCCGACTCGTAAGCGGCAAAGTAACATCTCGGCGGCCTCTGTTGATAGCCGCAAGAGGAAGAGCCGCGTCGTTGAGGAGAGTGACGAAGAAGAAGAAGAAGAGAAAGATGAGGAAGACTTTGAAACCAAGAGCAAAGCCAAGAAGCAGAAGGCATCGGCCAAGCAGACTTTGTTAGCGCCAGTTACGAAGAAGAGGGCTCCACGAAAGCCAGCCGCCAAGAAAGCTAGAAAGAACGACGATGACGATGAAGTTGAGCAGAAAGGTAAAAATCGTTAGTTTTTCTTCAATCTAACTCACACTACCTTGTAGATTCCGATGGTCTTGAGCCTATCAACAAACTCACCGATATGTTTGATGACATGGTTAAGCGAAACCCAAGCTTTGTCGAAGCCGTCAAGAAGCTCAACGGACGACCCCTTCGCGTTGCTACCATGTGTAGTGGAACCGAATCTCCTTTGCTCGCATTGCAGCTTATCTCGCGCGCTCTTAAGAACCGTTTCAACGTCAACTTTGCTGTCGATCACGTCTTTTCTTGCGAGATTGAACCGTTCAAGCAAGCATATATTGAGAGAAACTTTAGCCCTCCTTTGTTGTTTAGAGATGTAAGGGAGCTTGGTGGTGAGGAAGCAACGACCGCTTATGGTGCCAAAATGCCTGTACCTGGAGAAATTGATATGCTTATTGCTGGCACCTCATGTGTTGATTACTCAAACTTGAACAATCAGGTATGCATCGTCTACTTTAATCATAGCTAACCCTTTTTTTAGAAACAAACCCTGGATGCCAAGGGAGAGTCCGGTGAGACCTTCCGAGGCATGCTTCGATGGGTTGAGAAGCATCGACCTCCTCTCGTTGTCTTGGAGAACGTTTGCTCTGCTCCCTGGGATAAGATCGTAAAGCGATTTGATACCATCAATTACAACGCTCGGGATGTGAGGGCCGACACCAAGCACTATTATATCCCGCATACGCGAACCCGAGGATATCTTCTCGCGACGCCGAGATGTGATATCCTTGAGGATGATGTTGTGGATGAGTGGGCGGATTTGGTCAAGTCGTTGAGGAGGATGTCGTCTACGCCGCTGGAAGATTACCTTATTGCGACGGATGATCCGCGCATTCATCGGGCTCGTGACGATCTCGCAAAGACGAAGGTATGTATACCTATGGTTTTGTCTGTAATTTCTAATATTCCCTTGGGTATTTTTCGCGATACCTACTTTTGCTGCATTCTTGCTGTTATTATGATGGTTTTCTTAGCTTGTCTTTTGTACCAATCCATTCTATTGCTCTTTATTATAAGCTTTCCTCTGTTTTGTTGCATCCTAATCGTAATTCTTCGACTAATGGTCTCAAAAGGATGACTCCGTCAAACGTGGACGGACGGATTGGAATAGATGTCAAAGTCGCCACAGTTTTCAGCGCCTCACTGAAGAACTTGGAAACGGTCGTCCGCTGACAGCCTGGACGGAAGGTGGTATGTCATACCTCCCCGATTATGCCTGGAATGATTGGGGTCGTGCCCAGACAGACCGTGTGCTTGACCTGATGGACATCAACTTCCTTCGGCTCGCCAAGAAGGGTATTGACGCGCAGTACAAGACCCTCGTCTGGAACCTGTCACAGAATGTCGACAGGACGACAGCTTCTATCCAACCTGGCATTTGCCCTTGCCTGACGCCTTCCATGATTCCTTACATCACCAACCGTGGTGGGCCTTTGATTGGTCTTGAGGCTTTGTCGTTGCAGGGTATTCCTGTGGATGAGCTTTTGCTGACGAGAGAGACTGAGGATCAGCTGGCTGATTTGGCGGGTAACGCTATGACGAGTACTGTTGTTGGCACCTGCATGATGGCTGCGATGACGTTGTGTATTGCCACTGTAGTTGAGATGCAAGGCAAGCGCACTCCGGAAGCTCAACGTTTCTCAAAAGTTATTACTGAAGTTGATGATGACTTGGAGGAGAAGGAGCGCAAATTGGAGTTGAGCATTCTTGGTGATAAACTCCTCAATACGGATGAGTTAAATCTCATGGCAACTGGTACTCGAAGCATTGAGGATATTCTCTCGATGGCGGCCACGAGTGCTCGTCATTGCGTCTGCGAGGGAAGAATTGGTATCGCTAAGGCACCCGTCAAGGAGTGCAAATATTGTGGACATTCTGCTTGTACTTCATGTGGTGGTCGGCCTGAACATTCCTTTAAGGAGACAAAAGAGGTTATCGCGGCTGATGACCGTGTGCACCCTCAAGCATTCCAGAACGCTTTAAAGGAGGTCTTGCCTGTTCGTCTTGTTCTCACAGGATTTTCCGAGACTGCACTTATTGACGCTGGCAAGAACCTTGATATTGAATCCGACTTTCTTGCATCGTGGGCAAAGATTGTATCGGAGTCTGTTCATGGGATTGAGTTCCGACTCTCTACTTTCAGGAGACAGGAGATCTGGACTTGTAGTTATATTTCCCCTCTTGCCACCCTGTCCCTCTGTCTCGACTCGGCCAACCCCGGATGGAAACTTGTAGTCACGCCACCGTACACTGCTCCCAAGAACGTTATTGAGGTTCTAAAACGCCCTGTGGCCAAGATGGCGTTGACCGTTGATGGGAAGGACGCGAAGACGGGTTTGTTAAAGGGCGAGTGGAAGATCTTGATGCCGCAAAAGATTGACTTTGAGATGACGGTGACTGGGTCTGATTTGGGTGAGTCTTGGGAGCAGAGGATTGGATTGGATGGACCTTTTAAGAATAAGACTGTGTGGAGAGAGTACACGGTTTCTGGGAGTGATGAGAGGCTAGAGAGGAATGTGGATGGAGTTTATAAGTTGCTCAGTAAGTGTGGGACTGCTATGGAGTCCTTACATAAGAAGATAGATTCCGATGCTGAAAAGGTTAGAAAGTTTTGCTTGCATATATATGTACCGTTCCTTGTCATTAAAATTCATTCTTCTTCTTAGTCATCTACTTTTCTTTTTTTGGACCCTTCGCGGTGCGGCAATAGGGAGGAGGACTCTTTCGTCTTTGCTTCGACCTGCCGTCGTCTCGAATACGGTGAAGACCGTGAAGCCTTTGTCATTCTCGATACCATGTGGCGGCCCAACTCTGAACAAGGACCCCAAAAGGTTGCCTGCTACACTACTGGGATCTTCTGCACTTACACGCCAGCAGCTCTTCAGACCCCCAAGCCCGCCTCCGATAAGATGGTGGCGACCATTTCGTTAGCCAAGGCTCGTGATGTTTTCTTTACCCCGCTAGAGGATATCGTGGACGGGGTTACTGAGGAGCTGAAGGGATCTTGTGCGGTAGCAAGGTGTGTCGTTAAGGTGAATGTACCGGTGATGGATGGATCGCATGATGAGTTGTGGACGGAGGGATGGAGGAATGTGGATTTGGTGAGGGAGGGGCATGCTGTGTTTGAGCAGTTGGCGTGGTTTACTGAGAAGATCTCGTTGCCTTCGTGGCTTGGAGAATGGATCGTCATGGAGAACGGCTTGAAGGGCATAGAAGAGGCAAGTCCTTTATAACTATATTCTCTACTTTTTTTAGTTTCTTGGTATATTCCTCTTCACTACATTTCTTCAAGTTCTCGTTTTTTGTTTTTGGTTTTCCGTCCTAAATCTCGTGTTTAATTGTACTATGGTTTATTTTATTTACCGTTTAATTTCTCGCTGATCAGAGTGCAATGACCGTTTGCCAACGTTGCGCTCCTGCCGAGCCTCAGCTTTTGTGGATAAACAAAAAGGGGAGCAAAGCTTTTGAGGGAATTGAGGACCCGTCACAAGCCGCTGTCTACGAGCAGTCACTCAAGAACCGACCCTCTCCTTTTGTGGTTCAGCTTAAGGGTGAACGACCCTTTGGAATCTTCCGTGTGGGCATCAACTTTGCGTCGTTGATTCACCGCGCTCTTTCTCGCCTTCCGTCTGCCCAAGGTCAAGAAGTTTCACTTTCTTGGAAGCTCACAACCATTTCGGAGAAGGCGGAAGGGCAACTGTTCCGCCCGTTTCGTCTGGCGACTAACAAAAACGATAAGCCGTATAAGCAGCCTCCCAACTTTAAGAAGTATCCTCTTCGTCCTGAGCAGCTCAGATCGCTTGCCTGGATGGTTGCTCAAGAATCTGAGAACGTTGAGTCTTTTGTTGAGGAGGAGATATCTGAAGCGAACTTGGACCACCTTGGATGGCGCGCTGAAGGACGTGCCAGCCGCAGCGTGGTTATTCGCGGAGGTGTAATTGCCGATCAGGTCGGTTATGGAAAAACCGCCATCACCCTTGGTTTGATTGACGAGATGAAAGGAAAGCACAAGCTTCCTAACTTGGAGGATGTTCCAGGTTATATTCCTTTGAAAGCCACCCTCGTTCTCGTTCCTGGCCATCTTTTGAACCAGTGGCCTGATGAGATTCGCAAGTTCTTGGGTAGCTCTGTTAAGGTGGAGGTGATTAAGGACATGAACTCGCTTAACCGTCTCGCTATTGCCGACCTCCAGGCGGCTGATATTGTTGTAGCCTCATCTAAACTTTTGTCATCTACCAACTACTGGGAAAACCTTGAGGGTATCTCTGCGGGTGGAAGGCTTCCGACTAACGGAAAGGGAGGGCGATACTTCTTGGCGAGATACAAAGAAGCTCTTCGCAGTCTTCGCAAGCAGACTGAGACATTGACGACGGTGCCTCGTGGTGCTACAGATGTTTACAAAAATATCAAGGAGGCTCGTGAAACTGACAGCACTGCAGCGACGCTTGAGCTTTCTAAGAGACTTATTGGCAAGAGTTTTTCAGAAGAGCCTGAGAAGAAGACCACCAAGAAGCCGGCTGCCAAGAAGAAGGTTGAGACGAAGAAGACGAAAGCTAATCCTGATCCGTGGCGTCTCACTTACGATGAGGTCAAGAAAGACTGGAAGAGACTCCGATGCCCACCGTTTGAGATGTTCCATTGGAGCCGTGTTGTAGTGGACGAATTCACGTACCTTGAAGATCGAATTCACACTGCTGTTGTCAACTTGTCTTCGACGTTCAGATGGGTTCTTTCGGGAACACCTCCTCTTAAAGATTTTATTGACATCAAGGGTATTGCCGTCTTCCTTGGCGTACACCTTGGTGTGGACGACGAAACTAACTACAACTCTCAAGCTGCCAAGAAGCGACGGAAGGAGGCTACCAAGGTTGAGCAGTTCCACTCGTTCCGTGAAGTACATACGGAAACGTGGCATGCTAGACGTCACGCTCTTGCGCAGACGTTCCTTGATCGTTTTGTGAGACAGAATGTTGCAGAGATTGACGAGATTCCGTTTGAGGAGTCTATTATGGCGGTGAGACTGCCGCCTGCTGAGAGGGCGATTTACCTTGAGCTCGAGCACCATTTGAGTGCTATGGAAATGAATTCGAAGAAGGCTATCAGATCAAAGAAGGAGGCAGATGGGGATCGTGATAGGAGGATGCAGATTTCATTGGGGAGTTCATCGACAGCTGAAGAAGCGCTATTAAAGAGGTGCTCTCATTTTGATGTAGAGATTGTGACTGATAATAAGGATGGCAAGAAGGGTGGAAAGGGTAAGAAGGCTGCTGGAAGGAAAAGGAAGGGTGATGACTCTGAGAGTGAAGAGGAGGAGGACGAGGAGGAGGAAGAGGATGATGGTGAAGATGATGAGAGTAACGATGATGGGTCAGATGATGATGGTCCCTCAAGAAAGATCCCGACGCGAAGATCTGCTAAGCCTGATCCGAAACGCCTCAAAGGTGCCGAAGGTAAAAAGGCCCAGCCCCGTCGTCACCCAAGAAGGGGGAAAATGGAGCGAGGGGAACCCGCGGCAAGCGCCTTACTGCTTTGGAGACATGCGATAAAATGGTTGATGTCCGTCAAGGACAACTTGATAACTGCTGTCGCGATCTTCTACGATATATTCGCATCACCAATGATTTCCGTATACGCGTGCGAGAGCGCCGTGACTTTGGGGATCGTCTTGCAGCCCTCCCGAATGGGGAATCGCCGGAGGATTTTGAAAAATGGTTAATGACAGTGTGTTCCATCGATTCGAATGGTGAAGGAGATCAAGAGGCAAAGGATATATTGTTGGAACTTATGAAGGTGCTGGATGTAAACTTCCTATGGGATGGGGGGAGCGGGTTGCTAAGAGGGCTGCGGCTGCTGGGGCTGGTGTTGAGGGGTTGCAGACAATTGTAAGGCCGAAAATTGAGATTGGGGCGGAGAAGGATGTGAAGAAGGGCAAGAAGGCGGAGGATGATGCGGAGTTGGGATGGGATGAGAAGGAGATGAAGAGTAAGAACCTAGATGAGCTTCTTTTCGAGGTTCGTGAGAGGACGCATATGCTTAGACGACTTGATCGGGAGTTGATTGGGCGTGTGAGGTCGTTAAGGTTCTTGCTTGTTGTGAGAAATTTGTTGAAGAGTGCGAAAAGGGATGCTATTGTAATGGCTTGTAGTGAGGGGTGCCCTGGGTCGCGGGCTTTGGGAAGTGAAGAAAAGGGAGATGATATGGATGTGGATGCGAAAGAGGATGAGGTTATGGCCAACATCATTAATCTTGAACGCCAGGCGAATTGTCTTTCTGTTAAACTCAAAAAGGCCGGGGCTCTTCGCTTCGGTTGAGAGACGTGGCGATTCTGTCGTGTTGTGGACATATTGGGTGCCATGGGTGTATGAATTATTATGCATCGAGGAACGAATGCCCTGTTCCTGGGTGTGGTGTGAGGTCACATGATAAGGCCATTGTGAGTGCGGCTGAGTTGGGAACTGCTGATGAGGAGGCTCGTGATGGAGACGAGGGATCTGAATTGAGCGCTTGGGGAACAGGGGATTGGGATAAGGGAGAAGACGAGGAGGCTAAAATGGGTTGGGTCAAATGTGAAAACACGGAGTATGTTTCGGAGGATCTTTTGGCTCCCATTCTTTCGTCATCTTTGATTCTTCCGGGAGTTCGAACAACCATGACTCGGGTTGCCGCATCCGTTTCTGGCGATTTTGGCGCCAAGCTCCTTCAACTCGTTCGCATCCTCGCTGAAGTCGGACGTCGCAATGAACGCGCATTGGTTTTTGTTCAATTTACGGATCTCATGGAGAAGGTTGCCGAGGCGCTTGAATCCGAGGGGTTGGGGTACCTGCAAATCCGCGGATCGACACACCAAAAAAGCACAGCTCTTCAAGCGTTCCAACAACAGCAACCACCTGTAAAGGGAGCCGTCAAGCCGCACGTGTTGCTCCTCCATGTCATGGACGAGAGCGCGGCAGGTGCGAATCTGACTGTTGCGAATCATGTGGTGTTTGTGGGACCTCTGCTTGCACCGACTATGGAGGTGTATACGGCTGCTGAGACGCAGGCTGTGGGGAGGTGTAGGAGATATGGGCAGACAAGGAGGGTTTACGTGCATCGATTGGTGACTGTTGGGACGATTGATGAGGGTATATTTAAGAGAAGAAGTGAGCATTTGAAAAGGGTACAGGAGATGGATGCTATTGAGGTTGAGGCAGATAGATAGAGGGAAGGTTGAGGCGACGGAGACGGCTTTAGACGCGTGAAAAATTGTGTGCTTGTTTTTGACCACGAATTGTGTGGACTTTTTTCCTTAATGGCAGGGGTGCGTTGCTTTATATTATTAATTTTTTCCTACCCTCATAACCCTGCTTTCTTGTATTCTTTCTTTTTGTATGTAATGTTTTATTTCCGCAAGAAGATGATGCGCAGAGTAAAAATAAAAATGAAGTAAAAAATGAAGCTTTCGCTTGGTAAGATTTTTCGCCACGTTTAATTCTTGTTAGCATCGCTCAAGCTCAAGGGAGGCAGCACCCTCTCCACGGCCCAGTTCCTCGACGATCAGCAGGACGACAACAAGCCCCGTAACGCCTAAAATCCCCGTAACTGTGAAACTACGGCCTCCTACCACGTATCCAAAGATATGGTAGGAGTTTCAATAGGACTAGTACCTTCTAATGGTACATAGAACGTCTACACATAGATAAATAAAGTTTAGTGTACTTGACAGAGATAAACAAAGTCCAGAGCATGAATGAAAGGTAAAGGAAAGGGAAAGAGGGATACAAGCACGGAACCAGAAATAAGAGATACTTAGCTGCGGTATTCTCAAGTAAGTCTTCTTACAACCATTTTTGCCCATTCCGTCAATCATCATGGCAGTAAAGGCGTTTCCTTAGCGTTCCCAGTGCTAAGGGCAGTCTCTAAACCCGAAATGACGATAATGAGGGGAAGCTGCGTTGATACTCCATCTCACCGGCAGCGAGCTGAAAGGGGGATTTGCTGATCGGGGCTTTGCAGCAGCCGATCACCCTA
The DNA here is from genome assembly GCA_025449115.1 of Chytridium lagenaria. Classification (NCBI taxonomy): domain Eukaryota; kingdom Fungi; phylum Chytridiomycota; class Chytridiomycetes; order Chytridiales; family Chytridiaceae; genus Chytridium; species Chytridium lagenaria. The sequence goes on from JAHLKC010000035.1 coordinate 86,922, forward strand.
CGCCACGGAACATACGCGGTGTGTCCGAGGACCTGACAGAGGCACCTTCTAGTAAGATTACTTGATACTAACCTTGGTGCCAGAGGTAGGCGCGTGTGTATGTGAGAAGACCTGGACCTGGACCTGGACAGGACTGGGGACAGGTTTTGGGATGTGTGAAGAATTACATTATTCACATGGCCTATGGCTCATAAGGACATTCCGTCTAAGTCCGTTGAGTTCCGTTATATCCCGCGTCGACGCGTATATTTACGCGTCATATTGAATCCTCCCTTCTTTTCCCTTTGGGTTTTTTATATATAGTTTTTCCCCACGTTTATAGGGTTTTTATTGAAGGAGGTGGCGCGCATATGTGCCGTTTATGTGTGTGTGCATATGTTGTGTCTATTATTTATTTGTATTTTGTGTATTACTTTAATATGAGAGATTTCTTGATTTAATTTGTACCTTGTTGAATTAAGTGGTTGATATTGAGTTGATTCCCCATCCTCTATCTCACGCGCGTGGCCTCGCCGTGATCTCCCTTCACTCCTTCTTGGATGGCAGCCCACCCCTCTACCCCCTGCCACCTGGTGAAGCCGCAATCCAGCTGTTTGAAGCAGAAGGCTGCAATGGGAGCCCAAGGGTCCTCCTCATTGTCAGTGTCCTTTAGCTTAGGCTTGGTCGGCTACATTCCACCTCTGATGATCCCCGAGCCGGTGATCGACGCTGCAGGCAGGTGATGAGTGAGGTTACCCTGTGCCAGCTCGTGAGGCAACGAGATCATCACGTTCCAAAAGGTGCCATAGCAGGAAGGCAAGGAGGCTTTCAGCCATCCCCGATTGCCAGGAGACGATCTGGTGCTGATATTGGTTTAGAAGCAAGGTAAGTCGATAATGAAGATACTAAAACCGTTCCCATCTCCCTTTTATTTAATAGAACTCGCGAAAACTACCACACACAGCCAAAACAACAACTAACATCACTTAGACGGCGGAGTACATCCGTCCTTTAGGTGCTCTGTGGACTTGCTCTGCTGGAGCAACTCCTTTACTCTTCTCCCCTACCCCCTAGTCAAAGCTAGGTAGGGAGGGATGGGTCAAGAGAAGATCACAGATGGGACAACTTCTCTATCTTTATTTATCAAACCCTCTCGCTCAACATAAACATAAATAAATAATAAATAAACATATAAACAATGGGTATAAATGAGCGAGGGGAAAAGGAAGAGACATGTACAAAATAAAAAAAAGAAGACAAAAAAAACAAAGTCCCAAGATACAAAAGGGCGGTAAACAGGGAAACCCGACAGCGACATATGTACAATGCCGTGGGAAAACCTAAATACCGTATAAGGTAAGTAAAGACTTACCATGACAAATCCTAAGACTTCGTTAGTGTACAAGCAGGAGGGGGTAAAAGGAAAAGCCGTACATATAGCATCTTGGAAATATGCTTACGGTGAAATATCATTTTACTGAATATTTCACATAACGCCTAAAATCCCTTTTTAATTACTTTACACCTTCCTCTTTATTACATTTGTGGCCCTACTTCTCCTTTTGGGGGATAGAGGCAAAAACTCTTGTAAGTAGACTTGTTCTACATGTTTCTACATGTATGTGACATGGAAATACAATGATTTGTACGTGTTCACATAAATTCACCTAGTAGTATAAAAGTTAGTTTTAAACTTATGTATCTTACAAAACGCCATCTGTCAGTCTATCATGTCATCAGGAGGCGTTTTAAGTGGAGGACCTGCGCTGGGATGTCCCCGGATGTCTAATTTTGCTTTAGAATCTTGGATTTGTGTTTAACTTTGCAGAATATTTGCTGAGGCAGATATATGAGGAGAGGCTCACTTTGAGGTAAGAAGCATACACAGCAGTGACGGCGTCAGATGGCGGATCAGCACTCATGTTGCAAGCAACATTGACAGGGAGGGGTTGGTGGGTGTGCCGTTTCATGTTATTAACTATCAAAGGGCTGTTGACGTTGCTGATAGTGGGGATCGTTGTTACTGTAAAGGCGCAAAGATGGTGGTAGAATGATAGTGAGAGGGCTGAGTTGCAGTGGCGGATAAGATGACCTCTCAAAGAAGCATAAATGCATTGAATATATAGATGTTGCGCCATTATTAATTATATGTGTGTTCCAATTCTTTGATTCCCTTCACATGGTTTTACTTAGTTCCCTGTATATATACAAGAGGTTTGTACTAAAGAAAAGATTGTATGCCAACTTAAGATATGCTAATATGTGCGGTTGAGATGCCTATTGTTGTAATTTGATCCCCATTCATCTATTATTTAGTTTGTCGTTGAAAGTTGAATAGATTTTACATACACTTTCTGTAAACCTGGATTAAGCCCATTGCATGTCCAGGCCAAACCACTGGTGGATTGTGCTATTACCTTTCCATGTATACCCAAGTACTCAGAGGGAGACTGCAATCTAAACAAAGACATTGCCTATGAAGGTAATGAGTCATAAGAAGAAAATTCAAGGACATGATTCTTTCTATGGATTAGTCAGTATAACTACCTCTGTTCTATTCTGGATTGCACAATGTACCAGCCGGTTGCCTGCAGTGGAAATGCAGCATGAGCAGGGCCCTGGATGAATAATTGAGTAATAATTTTACTTTATTGTTGCAATTATTATGAGGCCTGGTACACTTCTTAGAGAGGGATGTAATCCCTATGAGAAGTATAATGGGTGCTTTTCCTTTTGCGGTAAAGACATTTTGTTAAGGTGATGGAGATTGATGGAGATCAAAAGTTGAACTATAACACACTGCCGTCACCCTTGCTAAGGCTGTTATCCAGAGCATTATTTATTTATCTGTACTCACAATATTTGAAGTTTGGCTTCACCTCTTTGGGTGTTCATTTAGATGAGTCTCTTGCAAATACTATACGTATTGCAGGCTCAAGGAGCCATCCTTGCATGGAACAAATTCAGAGTTTTGGTTAGCATTTGAGATGGATAGTCACAAATTCAGAATTTTGGAATTTGAATTCTTAGAGCTATTGCGCTCTGCGTGGATCAAAATGAAAAAAGAGTAATATGCACACTTCCTGATAAATGACCATTGATTATTGTTCTTGTATGAAACCATTTCAGACTTTGAGCATTTGAGATGGATGATTCCTGACAAAATTAGAATTTCAGTTTTTGAATTCTTGGAGCTATCTATCGCGTTTTCTGTGAGGATAAAAAGGTGAAACAGAAATATGTTCTCAGTAGGAGTATTTACTCAAGTTTGCGTGTCATTCTTTCTATCATCAGGCACACAAAATTCAGAATTTTGGCAGTTGATTGTAAAATAATCGCGTTCATTGCGTTTTCTGCGCAGGTAAAAAGAAGCAAAAAGAAATATATCCCCCGAAGGGGCATCCACTCAAGTTTTGCGTGTCATCCTTGCACAGGGAGCCATGCTAATCTTCTCTGTATCGTTCCAATTTTCATTGATGTCGCGGGGCCCGAAGACCCCGGACATTAATTTTCTGTCATGCGCAGGTATATAAAATACGTTTTTTCTGATAACTACTGTGTTGCAGGTTGTGTCCCTGCCAAGGGTGAAAGGTATTGCGCATTAATGGCAGTCGCCGCAGTTGGTTTACTTTTTTGGGGGGTGCCTTTTGAATGAGAAGCGGAGAGTGAAAAAGACACGAAATTTTCGTTATAAAATTCCTGAAAAGGTTCAAGCCTAACAAGAAAACTTATTATAAGTTAACCTATAGTTATTGTGTGGATGGAGGCCTTTGTTACTTGCAATTATTTATGAGCGATTTATTTGATTCAGCATAGGTGTTTATGCTTGATGTTCTAACAGTCAGTCAGAGTCGCCATCTGTGGATCGATGGTTGTTGTGTGCCCACAGGTGCTCTTGTTATAGCGGGCCAGAAACTAGTTACTATTTAAAGTAGATAAGCCTGGGTGTTAGCTAGCTTCTCAACGATAACACTCATAACCTGTCAATGCAATTCAGGCCCTTATTGAACGCCGTCGTCACAACGAAAGAGTCCTCCACTTTATCGTCTAATCGGAAAGGGCACAAAAAATAAAACTGGATACCTTGGAAAGTTTACAAGTCTTAATAACAAATAAACCCTTCGAAAGCAAATGGAAACAACCATTTCTCAGTTTTTGAGCGACAAAACTCATGTTACAGTTGCGTATCTTTGTGCCTTTTACTTATGCCAATATGCCTTCCCCTTCTTTCTTTCGTTCTTTTGTAGTGCCTTTTACTCTTTACCCCCTTAACCACGCCCTAGGACCCCTGCTTTGACAGCACACATATACACAAAATGATATCCCTTTTCTCTCAAAGCTTGAAGTATGAGTACATATCCTTCAATTCTGTTTATTTTACCAAGTTTTAAGTGCAAAACTTCGTAAAAAAAATATACAAATACCTAGAGCAAGTTATTCAGGACAGTTTAAGTCGACTTTATCTTCGCAGTTTATACAAAGTTCAGGTTGTCTCCAAAAAGTATAGAATTGGCAAAAACCAGCGCTTTTTTGTTTTTCGCTTACTAAAAAATGCATCAAACAGGGGAGGCAAAACAAAAGTTATTGTGATGAGAAAAGTAATGGGGAGATATCGAAAGAAACCAGATGAACAACGGAAGAAATTTTGGATTAAAGCACACAATGATTGGGGCATGTTGAACCACATACGCGTATGGCACGCCCAAACAAGCATTGCGATAAAATAAAAACATCATAAAAACCTAAAGGGGAAAAATAAACCACCACATGAATACATTCAGTAGCGATCACAGCCAATTAAAGCTTCATCATCATCCCAACCTCTTTAACCAGCTTGCCCAAAATCCCTTCCTCCTGCGCTCCAGCCACAAAAACCCTAAACTTCCATTTCCCCAACATCTTAACAACCCATTCTGGCACCTCCTTGAAACCCTTGGCCTCAACCTCCCCAACTCCCAACTCCGTGTCAACCCCATCCGCATATAACCCGATCCAATCCGCCAATTTCTCAGTGCCGTCGTAATCGGCTTTGCCAAGGATCCTCAAGGCTTTAAGGTTCCGCTCACCAGGGAGAAGGTGCAGGGTGGATGGGACAGGGAGGTTGATGGCAACATCGGGGACGGCGGTATTGGGAGCACCAAGGTGGACACGAAGACGGAGAATGCGGGTTTCTTCAAAAAAGACGGAGAAGAGGATGTGAGGGATGAAGAGGGGTCGTAGGGGTCTGCAGACGGGACGGCGGGGGATCCAAGAGAGACAAGGAGAGGTTGGTAAAGGAGGCTGTGACGTTGAAGGCTTAGAATTTGAGAGACGGTGCCATCGGGAAGAGTGATTGAATCGTAGGCAATGTTGGTGTCATCTGCGGTGACGTTGAGGCGTCAAGCGGGTTGGTTGCTCCGATTCCGCCTCCAGGGGTAAGAAGGGAGGTGATGAAAGATTCCGGTGCAGGGTCATAACGGAGGTAAGTCCACATAGGGATTCTCCAACGTCCCAGATTCGGGATGGTCATCACTGGGACACCTTGTTGACGGAATGTGAAGGGTTTGGGGGAGGACCTGGGTTAGGGGTTGTGGAGGCGAGCGCGAATGTGAGTGCGTCTGTGACAAAATCAGAGATGAAGGAGGTGTCAAGACGTTCAAGGGGTTTAGCGAATACAATTTGGACGGCGGTGGCATTTTTGGGGGTGATAAGACCGGGGAAGGGGACGGAAAGAACGACTGGAGGAGTTTCGTGAGGGAGACCAAGGTAACGGTCTTCATCTTCCCATGAGACAGGTATCCGGGGCGGGATGAGCGAGGGACGGGAGCGACGGGAGGGCGGAGGTGGGGAGCCAAGGTTGCAGAGGAGAAAGTCGACATTGGACATGAGAATGTCGACAGGAGGGGTTCGCGGATAAATTGGGTGGCATTCAGGCGAATGCTAATGCTGTCATTTCCGATCGCGTCGATGTGGAAATTATTTAGCTGAATCGTGCCTTCCCCAGAACCCCTATACAATGAGGTTAGAAGCTACATCTAGACCAGCGAAAAATCAAAAAGAGAAAGAGAAAAAGAAAAACTAACTCACTTTTGAAGCCTCAAAGGAATGTACACAAAATACACCACTGGCACGACCGTTGCTACAACAAGCCCCAACGCAACCAACCCTCCAACCAAAACCCTCACAGTCCATTTTCTTGCAACGCTTTGTCCAGGTGTAGCAGCAGTCGCAAGAGATGATCCTCGTGGGGGTCCAAGAAGCGGGGTAGTTTCTGACGAGACATTCGCGCCGTTTGCAGCGGAGTGAGGGGGAGGGTCAGAAAGAACATCGTCTTGTGCGGTGTGAGTGCTCACAACGGGATCATTTGCAGGCGGCATTGCGATTCAATTAATATTTTAATGTGAAGTGCAAATGTATGGGGCAAGCTGGTTGGCGTAAAGCTGTTGATAAAAAAATCAGTATTTGTGTTGATGCCATTTGTGGAAGGGGTGAAAAGCTTGCCTGAAGAGGTTTTTGCAATCACCAAACAACTGACGCAACACACGACCGCTTGACGTCCACGTAGAACTTCGTCTGTAGATCCAACCCGCTCAACTCTGGAAGGAGTGCAAATAAACCTTGTTGTGTCGACAACCACAAATCCAAGTTCACTACAACGAGAATGAAGGTAAACACATCAGTAATCGACATCGTACTTAAAAGGATTGATAGAAGGATTCCAGTGATTGTAAATAAAGGCTGCTTATCCTGCGAAAGGGTATCAAAGATGCTCGATTCATCGTCATCTCTCAAGAAGCCGCTAATCAGACTTCATCACCCTGAGTATATTGCAACCCATCTCCTCCTCTTCATATCGCAACGATTCGTACGAGAGAGTGCACCAAACTCACCATCTGACGCTAGAGGTATCTCCGCAAACAGTCAACCTCATCATCCGGTCCATCCATACGCTTCACAGAAGACTAGCTAACCTTCTGACCAGATCGATGATATGGAATCACTCGCGCAGTGTGAAATGATGGATGAAGGTTTGGGAAGGTGGGGGGGGGGGGGGGGGGCGACTTTGACGAGTATATTTAAAGTGGCGTTGAGCTTTTTTTGGCTCTTGAAATTCAGGAAAAGGTTAGCTGCGCGTTGGTGCTGGTGTGAGGGGTGAGTTGGACGAATGATGGGTTGGAGAGGTAATAAGAGGTAGAAAGGAGGTTGGAGATCTTGATGGCGGTAAACTTCCTTGGTCTATGGCAAAGATGGCTTAACGATGCATATCGTCCTTATGGTGTGAGAGCATTAATGCTTCGATTCCGGCCTGCAATATCCCACAACCATATCCAACCAGCATCTCGTTGTTTTTTTTCATAAAGGACACTAAGAAGCATCACATGCTATGTCATCTGCATAGTAAGGTCTATCGCTACCAGACCCACTTTTATTATAATGCGAGCGAGCGATTGAGGTCAACTTGGACGGATGGATGGACGAACGGATAGACTAGATCGACAGAGGATGGATGGGATGGTGTGTATTGTGTATGAGGTTCAAGTATCAAAGAGAGCAAAGTGTGGTCCTGACAGATGCACAAATGGCGGTCCTTTGGTCGAGATTGAACGCGGAGCTTCAATAAAGTTATGAAAAAAAGGGTCGACACGCGACTATTTGCCCAATTTGAAATGCGTCAAGTAAAGGGAATTGCAAGAACGACTGATGAAGGTGGCTCTAACCGCCATTCGCATCATACGTAGACTACGGATGCACCGATGACATCGTTGAAGGCGCGTCGAAGTTGCAGCGATGGGATCGAGAGTGCTCCACCTGCAAATTTGATGCACCTGTCCGGGTGGTCTTTTTCCACTCGCCTTTGTAATTGAATAAGGTGCAAGTTGGGTAGCTGGACTGCTACAGTTGTTGAGCAACGGTAGTTACTTAGCTGCTGACAGTGCAATATACTACGCCCCCAACTGGCAGACGGACGCCTTCTGGTTTGCTGGAAGACTTTGGGTTGAAAGGGCGTTTTGAAAGAGGCTCAGGAGCCACAGGTGAAACTGAAAAAGGTATAAACAGGCATGATCACCCCCATGCTTCTTCGGTTCTCATGTCGATAACAAGGTTTCTGGATATTTACATAGGGAGTGAAGAAGAATGCAGCACTTTGCGTATGAATGCCCGGGGCTGCATGGCCAGGCAACGATGTGACATTCGACGACAACGTTGTGGGAGGTCATTCAATCCATCCTACAACTTTGAGCATCCCATCATGCAACGACGCTATTGCTGGATGGATGAACAAATCAGTCAATGGTGGAGTGACGTGCAGAAAGCTGGGGTGTGACATGGCGGGTCCAGCCCTGCAGCGATCTAAGACGACGCCGATAAGGAGTGTTGGACTTCCGGGGTCACCTGAAAGAGTGCTGAGACATCGGCCTGGTGGGGAAGTTGCGGGTTGGATGTCACCGCAGAAAAGACGGAGAGATGACGTTGGGTTGGCGATGACGAGAGGTGGAGGTGGGAGTGGAGCAGGTGTGAGATCGGGGGTGACGGGGATGGAGGAAAACTGGGGGGCATCGGACTGGGAAGGCGATATTTAGGTTGACAAAAGATGGGAAAGCGTTGCTCGTAGTGGATGGACAACAGAGAATTACGACGACTATGTTGATGTGTGCCGGCGTTAAGGGATGCTTTGTTGGATTGTGTTGAGAGACTTGGCAGTGGGGAGGATGGGGAGAGGGTGAGGAGGGAATGCATGGAAATGGTGGCGAGGTTGGAGGAAGCGATGTTCTCCACTTCTCCTTGTGGATCGTACGAGGAGTTGAGGGAAAGGGTGGCAAGTTTGCAAGTGGGAGACTTGTTTTCGCCCTCAAGGCTCGTTCCCAGCTTTTCCGATCGTCAGACCTACTTTCGACTTCTCTGTCGTAACGGTTTAAACTTTTTTGAAATAGACCCGTTTGTAGATGACGGGCAGTCTGACCAATCCAGCCGAATGGTGGCCGCAAGACGTTATTTTACACGCATGTTCCCGCCACCTCACACCTTACCAACTTGTCTCAATGGTTAAAGGTGCTCTTGATGGAATGATGATCATGTCCGTCACGATTCTCACACCAATCTCAATCTCTGTCAAGTCTTTCAATGGCTTCAAGAAAACTCCATCATGTCGATGGGAGCACTCCTTTATAACCCGGCTCCTGGAATTCGGTTTGACGCGATGGATCTTGTGAGAAATCTATTTCTAAGCCATTACGTGGATTGCGAGGCGGAGTTACAGGAGAAGGTATACAGGTCGCATTGGGTGCCGCTTGAGGAAATGGTTGGAGGAGATGCGAGGAGGTTTGATGGCGTTCTTGGATCGATATGTTGAACTTTGTGGGTTGCTGTTGGTGGTGTTGAAGGAGCTGTAGGTGCTGCAAAGCTTCTTCTTCCGCTTCCCGAGAGGCCGGATTCCAAGCTTTCGATCATTGAAGATGATAATGGCGTTGGGGACATTTCGGCGCAACCTGTGAAACGTATTGCGGATAATACTCATAAGAAGAGGTTCCTGGGCCTTCTCTTCCGCCATCACTTTCTAGTCCTGCCCTCTCACTTCGGTCTATGGGGCTATCTTCTTCTTCGCGCCCTTCCTCAGTTCCGCACCCGTAGCGTTCCCTGGCCCATCAGCTCATAACCTTCCCTACCGCTTTGAAACATCGCTTGCAACAGCCTCCCCTATGCCCGTCTTCCCCTCAATGCAGAGGACGCCCGCCGTTTCAACGTTCTTTCTTACTCAGCAAGCACACTCCCCATCCCCAACGTCCATTACTCGGCTTCCTCCTTCCCCACCCCGCCAACTTCTCCACCTCCGACCTCCGAATCGCCCACAACATCCTTCCCATTCACCTCCCCACCCCTTCAATGCAACGTACTTCTACAACCCCCACGGCGTCCTCCTTTTTCACAACCCCCACCCCACCCCGCTAACACGTCGTTCCCTCACGACTGTCCCACTTGCACCCACTCCAACTGCCAAATCGCCTATACAGATCTTGGATGATTGCTGGTTTGAAGATGGGGTATTGGAGGCGATTTGGAGAGCTTGGAAGTTTATACGAGGTTTTTGGTGGTTTATTATGGGCGAGTTGAGGAGGGTGGGGAGGGGGAAGGCAAGGTGAGCCGATAGGGATGTTGATGCATATGAAGGAGGCTATGGAGAGGATAGGCTGGTGATTTTATGGAGACTCAGTGCTTATAAATGTGGCGTGTTTCTTTACCTTTTAATTTGTAACGTCTGTTTCTGTTGTTTATGTACTGGTTTTTATCATATCATATTCTTTTCGTTTTATTATCTGTACTTTCATTCTCTCGTTTTCAGTGAAAGTTCCAAACTGTATTTTACTGTTCTTTATCCCCCCAATTTGTTTTCTTAGAGTATCATTTTTACTAGTTTTTTGATGCAATTCTCTCATTTCATTTCTCTTTCCTTGTAATTACCACACATCTGTATACTTTTGCCTCCATTCATCATTTGTTGTTTTCCATTGTAATGTCGCCATGACTACTGATGTTTTTTCCCCCTTATATATCTCGATGTTGGTGTTTTATTGACTACCTATTTTGTTGATGTTCGGTTACGTTTATCTTTTGAATGCAGTAAAGTGAGTGGTTTTACGTGATTTAGTAATTTCTCTTATTTTTAATTGCGCGGGCAGAGAGGTTAGGCGTGTGATGTGATAGAATACATGCATGCGCACATGGCAAAAGTTAATACAAAAAACAACAAGTGTCGCCGCTGGTGACATCATGCACTTGTAATTCAGGTCTCCAGACCCAAGATTAGGAATCCGGTTTTTTCCGACCTTTTCGATTCAGGAAATTCAACCAATCAGCAGCAAGGTTCTAAGGGAGGAAGACGGTCTAAATCTTTTTTTCTTTCTTTTTTTCTCTCCTTTTTTTCAACAAGGGGCCATCAACCTTTTTTTCACATCAACTCACCCGCGTCTCCGAGGAGTCTTACCTCCAATCCCTCACCACACCATACCCTGTCTGCTACTTGCAGCGTAACTACCGTCATCGTCATCATGCTCGCGTCCGTTAGGGCTCGTGCTGCTTTCAGGCCTTTGGCCTCGTCGCTCAAGGTACTGTGTCGTCATGCCTTAAAATATGTTCTTTGAGAGACACAAACTACATTACATATCAACGGCGGGTGTCGGATTGTGGACAGATAGTGAAGGTGTATCATTAGCAACGGGTTAATATTAGTACCTGTGGGGGGTTACGTTTGCTTTCTTACTTTCGACCTTGGCAGGATGGCCTGTCATGTGCCCATCATTGGTCGCGTTGATTTTTTTCATTCTTGTCGTTATTATGTGGAGGACGTCTGTATGGATCACGCGAGGTAGTATGGATAGGCTGGTTGTGATCATACAACTTGTCTCACGGATGGACGGATCGTTGGGAGTTTGTGATCAAGTGATCACTTTTTTGCTGATTTGGAAAGAACGACTTTTTTCTCCGCGGTTTGGATGTGCAAAAGGAGATGACGGCTCTTTATGAGGAGCTTGAAGGATCAATGTCACCACTTGCAGTGCACATCCAGTTGCTCCCTTTCACCACCTTCCGGCTGTCAACACATTGGTTGATTTTCCTTTTTTTCTCATTGAAATTTCTACCTCAAATTTCTCTTGAATGAGATTCTACCACATCTATGTAGGGTCTTCTGTTGCTGACACTTCTTCCTCTAGGCGACCGCTGCTCCCGCCACCACCCGTGCGATGGCCAGCATTGCCGACACAAAGGTCAAGATGTCCATCCACGAGACCGACAAGTTTATTAACTACCAGCGCATTGAGGACAACCTCAAGATTGTCCGTGACCGGTAAGTTTTAAGTCTAAAAAGTCTTTTACCTCCATTTCTTGAATTATGCGTGGTTTGTTTACGTTCGTTATTCTAGTCTCGGTCACCCCTCACCCTCGCTGAGAAGGTTGTCTACGGTCACTTGGACGATGCTAAGAACCAGGACATTGCTCGTGGTTCCAGCTACCTCAAGCTCCGTCCGACCGTGTCGCTTGCCAGGATGCTACTGCTCAGGTCGGTTCATTTATTATTGCTTGTTGGCGCAAGCACATCTTCATTGAGTTTAAACGCCGTAATATTAAACGAGTTTTATAGATGGCTCTCCTCCAGTTCATGTCCGCCGGTCTCCCCTCTGTCGCCGTCCCCACCACTGTCCACTGTGATCACCTTATCGAGGCCCAAAAGGGCGGTGTTGCTGATCTCGCCCGTGCCAAGGACATTAACAAGGAGGTTTACGACTTCTTGTCCACTTGCTCGCAAAAGTACAACATCGGTTTCTGGAAGCCCGGGTCTGGTATTATCCACCAGATCATCCTCGAGAACTACGCTTTCCCCGGTGGTCTTATGATTGGTACCGACTCGCACACTCCTAACGCTGGTGGTCTCGGCATGGTTGCTATCGGTGTTGGAGGTGCTGACGCTGTTGATGTTATGGCCAACATTCCCTGGGAGTTGAAATGCCCCAAGGTTATCGGTGTTAAGCTCACTGGAAAGCTCAGTGGATGGACCTCTGCCAAGGGTGAGTTTATTTAAGAAGTTGGGCATCTACATCCGGCATTTTTCTCACATACTCTTTTTTCACCTTTAAAATGCAATAGACGTTATCTTGAAGGTTGCTGGTATTCTCACTGTCAAGGGTGGAACTGGTGCCATCGTTGAGTACTTCGGATCTGGTGTCGACTCTCTTTCCTGCACAGGTATGGCTACCATCTGTAACATGGGAGCCGAGATTGGTGCCACTACCTCCCTCTTCCCATACAACCACCGCATGTCCGACTATCTCAAGGCTACCCTCCGTCCCGACATTGCCGCCTACGCCGACAGCTTCAAGCACAACCTCACCGCTGACGTTGGTGCCAAGTACGACCACGTTATCGAGATTGACTTGAACACCCTTGAGCCCCATGTTAACGGTCCCTTCACCCCTGATCTTGCCACTCCTCTCTCTGGCTTCAAGGACGCTGTTAAGAAGAACGGATGGCCTCAGGAAATGAAGGTCGGGTTGATCGGATCTTGCACCAACTCTTCGTACGAGGATATGACCAGGTCTGCCTCGCTTGCTAAGCAGGCGCTTGACGCTGGATTGAAGGCCAAGTCTGCCTTCACTATTACCCTGGATCTGAGCAGATCAGGGCCACCATTGAGAGGGACGGTATCTCCGATGTCTTCGAGAAGATCGGTGGTGTTGTTCTAGGTATTCTTTTTCTCTTTTCTATAAGGGTTCTTCTTCGAAGCGAGTGTAGTGCTGACCCTTTTTTTTTTTAGCTAACGCCTGTGGACCTTGCATTGGTCAGTGGGACCGTCAGGACGTGAAGAAGGGCGAGAAGAACTCTATCTTGATCTCTTACAACCGTAACTTCACTGGACGTAACGATGCCAACCCCGCCACCCACGCTTTCGTCACCAGCCCCGAGGTGAGATACATTTTTTTTCGTCGTGATGAAGATTTGGTCTTCTAATTCTCTTAAAATGAATGATATCAGCTCGTCACCGCCATGGTCTTTGCCGGCGACCTTAACTTCAACCCCGTCACCGACTCCCTCACCACCCCCTCTGGCAAGTCCTTCAAGTTCCAAGCCCCCAACGGTGCCGAGCTTCCCCCCCGTGGCTTCGACCCCGGAGAGGACACTTACCAGCCCCCCCCTCTGACCGTTCCCAAGTCAACGTTGCCGTCTCCCCTACCTCCAACCGTCTTCAGCTCCTCGAGCCTTTCTCCAAGTGGAACGGCAAGGACTTTGAGAAGATTAACATCCTTATCAAGGTGAAGGGCAAGTGCACGACTGACCACATCTCTATGGCTGGACCTTGGTTGAAGTACCGTGGACACCTTGACAACATCTCCAACAACATGTTGATTGGAGCTGTTAACATTGAGAACGAGAAGGCCAACAGTGTTTTGAATGAGCTTACTGGCCAGTTTGAGCCCGTGCCCCAGACTGCCAGGGCCTACAAGGCTAAGGCTATGCCCTGGGTTGTTATTGGTGACGAGAACTACGGAGAGGGTTCATCCCGTGAGCACGCTGCGCTTGAGGTCAGGCACCTTGGCGGTGTCGCTGTCATTGTCAAGTCCTTTGCCCGTATCCACGGTATGTGAAATATTTCATTCGAATCTCCGTTCTCCCCCAAGCGAATCTTGAGCAAATTTCTAATATGTCTTTTGCAGAGACCAACTTGAAGAAGCAGGGTATGCTCCCCCTCACCTTTGCCAACCCTAAGGACTACGACCTCGTTGAGCCTCTGACAAGGTGTCGATTATCGGACTGAGAAGAACTTGGTGCCTGGATCGCAGCTTACTTTGAGGCTCCACAAGAAGAGCGGAAAGGAGGTCGACATTAAGTTGAACCACACCTTCAACGAGGGACAGATTGGATGGTTCAAGGCTGGAAGGTAAGATTTTTAATTTTTTTTGTTAATTGTCGACGTCTTGATGGTGATGCTAACTAATTCTCTCTTTTTCAGTGCTTTGAACCTTATGGCTCAGAAGAACTGAACGAACATTCATCGTTCATTGATCCCCCATTATTTTATCGTGTCATAAACTCATCTTGCTCTGTTCTTGTTTGACCGTCCCTTCTTTATTGAAAAGGTCGTTTCCCCTTTTTTTTTTATTTGTTGTTCGTGTTTGGGAGAGGGGGCTTGTGGGGGAACCTCGTGGTGTTTTTTGCATTATTTGTTCTCGCCTCGTGGTTTTTGTGGAGAAATCAATCAATACATGATTTGCGTGCTTTTTTTTATTATGAAAAAAGTGAGTTGATGTTGCTTTATCTCAATCGGAATCATTGAAGCAAGTTTATAGCAAAACAGGCGGAACATAAAAGTGTCACTGACTGGAGTTGTTAATGCTTGAAGCGCAACCGCTTGCGACCAGTTGTGTTTGTCAACAATTCTCTTATTGTCCTTTTCCATTATATTCTTTCGCGTCATGCTACAAGAAGATGCAGGCCTTGACTCTAACAATTTGTGGGTGACAATGAAGTGTGATTCAGAGCATCATCGCGGCTGCCGGAGGTCTCTCTGTCGCAGTTAAGGCATGGTTGGTGCACGCATTTTGTGACGGTGTAGGAGACCCAGATTGGAGCAGTGGAGGAGGGCGGCCGCGAGCAGGGACTGGAAAGATTCAAGCGGTGATGTGTATACTGAATACGACCTGTACTTGGGCGATGCATTGAACGGGCAAGGGGCAGATTTGATGGGACAACTTACTTCTCTCCCTTTATTTGAGGAGACCCGCTCGCTCAACTTAAATACAAGTACAGAATAAAAGATATGCAAACAGAGGATATAAATGAGCGAGGGCTGGAATTGGAGATATAAATTTAAAATTCCCTAATTACAACAGGATCGTATGGTGACATATATACTTATTGCCTTGGAAAAACCTGATAACGGTATAAGGCAACTAAAGACTTACCTTGACTAGTCCAAATAAATTTTGGTGTCATGTGGACAGGGGGGGGGGGGGGGGGGGGGGATAACAGAAAAGTCCACACGTATTGCATCAAGGAATGCGCATCATGAAATATCATTTATTAAACATTTCACGTCATAATTCAGCAAATGCGATGACTTCACCAAAATACTTCCGTTCGATTGCACAAACGAGCTTACGAATTTGGATGATTATCAATTTGATCAATTCTGCTTCGAGCTCGCCATGTTCACAAAGCTTTGGTGGAGCTGTAGATACGGTGAATGGTGACCTTCCAAATACTGCAATGAACTATCAGTGTTTGCAGACTTTCCAACGGCAAGATATAGAACATATGTATCGATAAAAGTATTCATATCCTGGACCCTCAAAAAAGCCGCTTAATCACACCCGCTCTACTCTCTTAGAAAAAAAACTGTTCTTATTCAAAGTTTCTGAAATTAAAATCTATCTCGAGTAAGTTTTAGCGCGTCAAGACGATCATAGTCAGAATAGAATGTGGGCAAGAAGAGAAGCTTTCGAGAAGAGCTCGTCCTTTCAACAGGGACCAATCGCAGTAAAAATGCGTATCCATCCCAACGTGACCCGCAGAATTTTTTAGTTATCGACAAATATCCAGATTGGCTTGAGTTCGGCCTGCAACCTTTCAGTGTTCCAAATCCCGGCGGAGGAGAGCAGAATCTCCAACGTCTCTTAATAGCTTGTAACCGGGACCATGTGATAGTTGGAGCAGAGACGGACCGCGACGTTCCCCGGAACCTTTGGGTTGGCGGCTCTTTCATTATTCCCATCAAATAAAAATGTCACAAAATCAAATTCACAAATCCTCTTTGCGCTCCATAAAAAACACTACACCAGTCTAAAAATATGTAATAACTGTGCATCATCGATTTGCTCTTTATTACAAATGTTTCAAAGACTATACATGGTCCATACAGCGTGGGTCTTGTAACGGCTATTACCTGCGGATGCTTTTCCATCGCGCCTTTTGTTTTGCTTTTGAAATCTTTCGGAAACAAAGTGTTATTAACCTACGGGGGTTGGCAAAGTATGTTTGGTTATTCATGGTTTAGAGATATGTGCATCAATTAAAGCATTTATCACTTTTTCGCATATGAGTAAAAAGCATCAAAAAATTCAAAGTCAAAAAAAAAGTCCGAAATGGATAGGGATGTGCTCTTTACTGAAGTACCCCTCTACCCTGAGGATGAGCACTTTGATGCAGCACAACCGATTCTCCTCAACGTCCCATCGAAACACTCTCCTCAAAGCTTTGATTTGCTCGATGGGGCTTCTAGTGGAGTCAATGTTGAGGGGGGATTGTGTTTCTTCACCAACCTCCAACCTACATCCTATGGAGGCTCCTCGCGAATCATCGCATCCTAGAAATCAAGGCAATACCCCTGTTAGAAGCCGAATCGAATCAGCAAGACTTGAAGAAATCTCGAACATTTCAGTTTGCATTTGCCAACAGGATTACATCAACTGTGGGGATCTTCCATAACTTGTATCTAAATCAGATACATGCAGTGGCCGTGTCGGAATGCGGTGAATTTCATCGCATAGTGTTTCCGTCTCTCAGCATCTTTTTGGATGCAAACGAAAGGCATCCGGTTATTTCAACACACCAACTGGACTGCGTATTCGTGGAGGACGACGAAGAGCTTGAAATAACCGAAAGGAAGTCTATATCATGCGTCCATTTTCATGAGGCAGATCTATTCCTTTTGGGCTTCGCGGATGGCTCGATGTTTCAAGTGAATATTAGCCGATCTCCGGCGAATGCCACAGGTTTGTTTCCTTCAGTTATTTACGATGTTAACTCTTTCTTCAGATACATTCACTGAGCACGACATCACGCATACCTTTTTCGACCAAGTCATAAACTTCATGGCGACCCCAATGAAACTCTTTAAATCTTTGAGCTCAAAGCTACTTTCAAGCGAAGTAAAGGTCCCAACATTTCCGGTAGCCATAGCCTCGGTGAAGCAAACTTCTACCCCGTATGCTTTCGCTCTATTTGAAGATTCTAAATTGAGAGTGTACAATGTGGATACCCACAAACACATTTTGGAATTGCCTCTTCGTGAGAACGTTGGTCTCGACCAATCGCGTTACCTCAGCCGACCATATCCAAAGTCTTTTATAAAGACATTCCCTGTAAAAGTTGGTGCGGGTACCGATAACTTGGCAACCGTCAAATTGGCTGTCATTCTGCCTTCGCGAGATGCGGGTGACTTCGAAATCGCATTCTGTTCAGGATCGACTGCTTTAGACGGCAAGGCTGGATCACTTCGGCTTACGGAAACAGTTGTTCTACCTCTCAGTCCAGATGCAGTTGTTGTCGACTGCTCTATTCTTCCAATTAGTGGAGTCTTAAATGAAGAATATCTACTTTGGGTGCTAACTGAGACGGGAGGAACATACCATTTCAAGTATTTGAAGATTCGATTTGATGGAGACGCGCCCGTGTTCGATAAGAATACCCTTGCTCGCTGGCAGCACGTTTCGACTGGAAAATTGCCTTCGTTCCAAGAATGTTTTACAGAGGACATTACGGCTGACCTTGATGAGGAGTTTATTCGAAACATCCTTTTGCCAGGCCGCTTCTCTCTCCGTGTAATTTCCCAAGCGCTTTCGCATTACCGCGAGCAAAATGGTTTTCCTCTGCTGAAAGTGAAGCTGCTGATCCCAAACTTGCCCAGGCTGTATCGCCTTCGTCACCTCCTCTTAGAGGCCATCAACGCACAGTCCCTGCAGCCGCCTTCTCCGCGGCGCGCCAATGGCTTGCCAGATATTTTGTTCAACCAGCCTCGAAAGCGTTTGGAAATGAAGCGATTCTGGGGTATTTGTGAAGAGCTTTTTATTGCAGAAAAGCTTCCCGTTGGTCTCTTTACTTGCAAACATTCGGGCTCCGTATTTGCCATTCGTCGTGGGTGCCTCTCTGTCTATCGCCAAAGCAGCACGGTTGAAATCATTCAACGTCTTAAAGCTCAAGATATGCCTAGAGAGTACTTCGAGTGTTGCAAGGTCAGTCTCATGCCATTCGAGGGGCAAAAGACATCCATTACGATGTAACTGTGGCTTTGAAAGCCTCGTCTACGTTAAAGGAAAGCCTCTCGCCGCGCGCGGTTACCTCGTTTTTCGACGAATTGTTTGTTCTTCTTGCTCAAAGCTCCGAAAGTGCTTTAGTGGGATGAAGCATTTGAATTGTACCATCGATTTTTTTTTAAATACTCTACCGCAAGAAAAGGTTTCCCTAGCACAGCATTTGGTGTATGGTTTCGACGTTGAAGTTTTGGATCATCTTCTTGATCTTGTGGCATTACAAGGAAGTGAGACTCAGGATAGCGATGCCTCCAAGAGCCCTTCGGAGTTCCTTAAAACAAGTTTCATACTGTCTTTCATTCAAGTTGCTTACGACCGCCAAGAGGCCTCGAAAGATATTATGCTTCTTGTTGCCATGGGAATGTTTTTCGACAAAAGTTACGTGAATGAGAATACTCTACGACGGGCACTCGTTACCTTTCACACCTGCTCGATACATTCATGGCTGGGGTACCTGCAAAGCTGAAACTCCGAGCAACGAAGTCGAGGGCTTGAAGTCTTTGAATTCCGAAGCCTCGCTCTTATTTTTCGTTGTTGAAAACTTCTGGAAATGGCTATTGAATTCATCTGCTCTATCTGTCATGTCGACCTTGACACATGGTGTAGAGAATTTGATGGTCGACATGACAAAGTCTGATATGTCTATGCCCAGTAACCCCTTCTACAATCCGATGATGATAAAGCTTGCTTTGTTTTCATGGATCGGGAACTCTATGCTAGTGCTTTGGGACTTCTTTCTCTTTTACCCAAGGGTTTTGCTGTAGAGTATTTAACCGCTGTGAATATGCTTCATTTGGAGGATTGGCAAAATGCAAATATTTATTGGAAAAAGGCATTAGTGAGATTTGGTATGTTATGTTTTCGTATTTTTTCCCCTTTGATTATTAAAATTTTACTTCCGATATGAAGCAAGGGACGGTGTTTCTAGTCAGTATCGAGAGGAGGCCGCTCTTGTTCTCCCTCCGAATATTGTTAGTCAAGGATCATTTGAGTTTTTGGAGCATGTCTGATGAAAATGAATGATTGCAACGCGTATCCTCTATTTGCAGAGTTTGCGGATATGGCGATATCAGAAATTCATGCTCGGAAGGTAGCTGCAATATTTAACCATTAATTAACAGATACAGGACATATTGAATAAGGAGCCAAAAATCACCTTGTTTTGGAAGCAAAAGTTCTGGGTTGTTTGAAATCGAGGTGTTTTGGGATTGCTTGCGAAGCTCTTCTTGATATACCTCCTAAAGAAGAGTAAGTTTTCTCTTACACGTTGTGATACTCTTTATTTTAATTGCTAAAAATCGATTACAGCCCCAGATATTCTCTGAGAAACTTGGTTACAGCTATATGCGAGAGCGGAGACTACAGTTTATTGTTTAGCGATATGGCGTTTGGTACTCTTCATGATGAGGTGGAAAAAGATCTCCTGTTCTTGCAGAAAACTTGCGATATTGTGGCTATTGCGGCAGCACTTCCAGGCCTCAGCGAAGGACCGAATTATTATTACATCCTTTACTCTTATTATGTTTCCAAAGGCCGGTTCCGGGAAGGTAAGTTTTTTTAAGAATACCAATAATTAACAATATTTTAGCTAGTTCATTGATGTATTTGTATGCCACAAAATTGGGCCATTTATCTTCGGCGGAATTGGGTGGAAAATCAATTGTGTCTGTTACTTCCGAGCAAGGCCGGGCCTACGTCGCTTCCATCAATGCTCTTGCTCTAGTTGATGCAGATTTCGCCTGGATTAGTCCTCTATCTGCTGTCGATGTAAGTGCGGCTGGCAAGGTAAATGTTGAAGTGCTGTCGTTATTCTAAATTGTTATAGGGGCGAAATATGATGATCGATAGTTACGACGACGTTTTTGACATCCCCGGTAATTGTTTTGTCTCTTCTGCTGTGTATTTTAACTAAATTACTTTTTTGCTCCAGATGATAGTGATTTGGAGAAAACGTACACCTGGCTTTTGGATATTCGCAAAGAATACTCTCTTTGCTTGGCCAAAATTGTTTTCTCCGAAATGCATAGAGATTATCGCTTCACGTCAGGACTACCACGCGTTGAAGATGCTATTGCCCTTTTTGTCAGCATGGGTGACTTTGACACCGCTTTATCAATGTCTGCATTATTTGGCTTGGATTTCCAGCGCTGTTTCGATGTGTTTGCAGCAAGATGTTCGGATCCTTCATATATTTCCTCGCTCGTTGGCCTTCGCGTACCCGACTCTTTCGATAGTATTATTGCCAGCACTCCTTCTGCGTCGCAAAGAGCTTGGAGGATACTTCGATTGTTTTTGGATGAGGTCGATACAACTGATAATGGAATGGCATACAGAGACCGCCTAGTTCAGAAAATCTCGGAACATAGTGAGTCTGCCGCAATACCCTTATGGTTGGAGAGCTCTTTGAAGGTAATTTCACATTCCCCGCTCTTTTATTAAACGAATGTAGGCACTTAAACCGGATTCGTTATTGCGCTTGTACTTATTGCACGATAATCTTGTTGCAGCCAGTAATATTGCATTGGAGTTGATTGAGCAGGTGCGTTTTCAATATCTATCGGGGAGTTTTTTTTTGGTGATGACTACCTCTAATTTTATTTAATTTGCAAAGGCGTCAACAACGGACACGAGAAACATTGTTCCAAAACACTTTTCGAAATATCTACCTTACCTTTTGCTCGACAATTTTGATGCAAAAGCTGCATACAACTCTGAAGAATCCTTCAAAGTCACAGTATTCGTCGAGCACGTTGGAAAAACTTAGATCCCTTCTTGGAGATTTATTGACGAAATTGGACCTGTATTTGGAAAAGGCTGAACACGGTTCGAGTGATATCGTTGGTTACCCGCGAAAGGGCGCGACGAAAAAACTTTGGGATGTTTATGGAAGCGTTGCGAAGGTCCCACCAATATTAAAAGTGGCTTCGCAAAGTATCGCGTCTGGATCCACTGCCCAAAAGCCATCAATCACGGGACGCCTTGGGCCAAGTAAGCAATTATAGATTTCCTCAACATTAACACAAGTAGAACCTAGCGATGAGAATGATAAACCCAATGCCCTTTTGAGTCGACTTGGTCCAAGTAATTGTATATTTTTATTACCTTTATTAACTTAGATTTAGAACCTGCAGGTGAAACTCAAGTACCAGTAGCCTCAAGCATACAAGCTCCCATAACTACCGCTTCCTTTGCGCCCTTTGGAGCAGTAACTAGTGCAGCCACCTCAACAGCAAGCAGCTCTATATTCGGGAGCGGTCTCGGAAACTCGATGTTTGGAAGCGCATCTTCTTCTGGAACTGCTATGCCGAAAACATCTACCCCACCCAGTTTCGCACCGAAACCCGTCACCCCTCCCAGCTCCAGTCTATTTGGTTCGTTATCTGCGGCAGCGCCGCTGGCCACCACTTCTTCAAGTCCATTACGGCCGCCACCTACTGGCGGCCTCACATTCGGCGCTGGGCCTGGGACCGCAGTTCCTGGACAGTTTATGCCGACAGGCTCTGCAGTGAGGAAATCTTTGCGTCCGAACCCCCCATCAATGTGATGTAAAAATTGAGAGTTGTTTGAAAATATAAGATTTGAAGATTTGGGGGTCGAGTGATCAAAGAAAAAAAAAAGGAAGAAAAAACATTGGTGCTGCATCAACCAGCAGGTCATCATCTCTGATGCGGAACATCATTGTACTTAGTGGAACGAGTCATCCTGGACTTGCAGAGGCCATTTGCCAGAGACTCGGCATCCCTCTGGGCAAGTGCACGCTGACCAAGTTTTCGAACCAAGAGACCAATGTTGCTGTTGGAGAGTCGGTGCGAAATGCAGATGTTTATATTATTCAAAGTGGTTGCGGCAATGTGAACGACAACTTTATCGAATTGCTCATCATGATCGCTGCTTGCCGGACGGCCAGTGCAAAGTAGGCCTCCAGCTTTACTTTACCATCGAGTTTGATATTGACATGATAAAAGGAAAATTACGGCAGTCATTCCTTGCTTCCCTTACGCCCGTCAGCCCGACGCCCCATACAAGAAGAATGGTGCACCGTTGTCAAGAGTTCCGGCAAACGAGATTGATAAATATGCGACTCTATACGGCGGAAAGCTTCCATCTCCTCTGGAAGGAGCTCCATTGGAAGGACCCCCCATCCTCTGTTGTTGATCTTCCTCTCCTTGCCACAAAACCCTTGTCGGAAAGTGATCAAGGTGAGAAGAATCATCGCGTCAGGGACGGATTCAAAAGGCTTTATTTATATTTACTTTCAGCAAAAGGAAGCATGTCTCAGCTGGCATCACCTTCGTTATCAAGCCTGAACCCGAAAACGATGAAGCTGCGAACGGAATCCACTTTATCGATTGACGAGAAGGACGGAAATCGAAGGTTGTCTACTTACAGCAAGTCTCAGCCGAACATCGAAGTTACGACCTTAACTCCGCAACCTGCGCAAAACCCTGCGCCCATTCTTTTCCCTGGAACGTCACAAGGTGGCTATAAACACTGGACTGCGCGTTCCGGGACGCTTATTGCAAACATGTTGATGGCTGCAGGTAAGGTCAAGAAATAGTCGTGCCCTAAATTTTGAAGGATCGGACCATATTATTACTATGGACCTTCATGATCCTCAGTTTCAAGGCTTTTTCGACATCCCTGTGGACAACCTGTTCAGCCAGCCTTTGATTTTAAAATACATTAAAGACAAGATACCAAGTTTCGAACAGGCTGTCATTGTTTCGCCAGATGCTGGTGGAGCGAAAAGGTATGATTGCTTCATTATTACATAATTGTTAAGCCAAGCTCCGTTCTTAACATTTTGCTCAGAGCGACAGCTATTGCCGACAAACTGAACATGGATTTCGCTTTGATCCACAAGGAAAGAAGAATTCATGCTTCCAACAACCAACCATCAGATATGATGTTGGTTGGCGACGTGAATGGGAAAGTTTGCATATTGATCGATGACATTGCGGATACCTCGTTCACAATCACAAAGGCCGCAAAGGTTTTAGTTGAGAAGGGAGCGAAGAAGATTTTTGCCGTTATTACTCATGCCATTATGTCGGGGGATGCTATTGAACGTATCAAGCAAAGCCATATCGACGAGGTAATTGTGTCGAATTCGGTTCCCCAAGACGATCACATGGCAAGGTGCCCGAAAATCAAAGGTGTTCGACATTGCTCCAATTTTTGCTGAAGCCATTCGCCGCATTCACAATGGAGAATCTGTATCATTTCTTTTTGACGTGCAAGCTATCTAATTGCGCAATTTTATTTGGCAATAAACATCAACATCCAATCGAGCATTTCCCGCACCACGTCCATTTTTCTTGCCTGCGCTAACGAATGTATGGAAGTCAGCTGTTGAAGGATTTGCTTTTTCTTTAATGACGACATGTATTCCCAGAACACTTGCAGAGCGCGCTTAATTCGTCTGGTCGTGTAAGCCGGCACTTATGACAAGATACGTCTTGAGTTTGCCATTGCAGCATCAAACTTGATATGCAGTCCATCAGCTTTGACTCAATATGGTCTTGTTGGTATTCTGTTCCGCATTCAGGACACGGCCATCCCAAGACTGGTACAGAAGTGTTTGCACCTGAAAATTAAAGACCACATATAATAAAGGAAAGTTGTTTAGAATAAGACAATGGAACAGAATAATGACGAGAAAGCGAAAGACAACAAAGCTTTACCATTTATTCCTTCAGAGTCAGCCGTAAGACTTCCTGGCTTGGTGAGATCAAGATCGTGCACAAGGCTACAATACGAGCAGACAGTTCGTGCCAGAATAAATGACTGAAAAGGATTTTCGAATTTCGTGGTCTCTCCAAACTCGCGAAGCCCTATGAGATTTAATAAATCTCTCCGTAAACTCCGAACTTCACGCGCTGCCAAAGTCTCCAACTCCAAAATCGCACATACAACTTTGATTAAGTTCAAAGCTGCATTGCGTTTTGCATGAATTCCATCAGATTGAACTGATTCATCCATGCTAACGTTGTAGTGATTTTGCATGATATTTGGAATGATCGTCAAAAGCTTTCGACGGATTCCTTTGCTAATGACAATCTCTGTGGATACTTCAGACTCCACGGCAGTTTTCCTCTGGCTAATGTCACAAAGAAAGTCACCAATAATGGACCTGAGCTCGTCATGTAGAGATGACGGCAGAATATCCATGATACCCCACTTCATGTCGATGGCAAAGTTATCAGAGTCATCAGCATCGCCATCCGTCATTGACTGCTGTCCGCAATGCAATACGCCGCCATAGTTGTACTTGTCCAACCACAGTAGATTGCCCCAGTAATGGGTTATTTGAATGTCGAGGTAGGAGAAGAGCGGCTGCTTCCGTACGGAGTCTGTAGCAAACTGTGCATACGTTATGGCCTTTTCAATCGAGGGCTTGCATGTGCAAAGAATCATTCTCTCGAAACCGGCGTAAACAACGGTGCTCCCAAGGGACTTGAAGTGTTCAACCAACGAGTTGAATATTTTGCAAATCAGCCTTTGGATGAGCTCGTAAATTGCGGGGTCATAGAGACGAGAGGCCGGATCCGTGAGCCAGCGATCAAAATGTTCCAGCATCATTTCAGCAGACCGATTTTGTTGGCTCTCGAATTGAACATGCCACAGCTGAACCATCTCCCTCAGGATCTTTAGAGATTTCATATTCGGTGCCCGTTCATCGACACTTTGAGCCATATTCACAGGAGCACCGAGTTTCTCTTGACCTTCCGCTTCCTGCAATGACTGTAGTTTTTGGAAATCATTGGATACCGCGTAGATTTTAGAAACGTCGTCTTCAAGATCACTAAGGTGGGTCCATTGCAATATGGTGTTAAATGCCATATTGTAGAGGTCAATTTCAATGCAAACGTTAGAGTAAGAACCCGGAACAAATTGCTCTGGGGAAGGAGTCCAGCTCGACATGCGATTTTCATCCAGTTCACGCCCACCGAGATCAGGTCTTCTGTCGTCGTTATACCACAACACAAAATTGTGTCGGATAAGACGACGGGCATAGAAGACATCTGATAAGAATATAGGGTAGTCGGTTTCGAGATTACCGATGGGTATCGCCCCATATTCAGAGGTGTGTAAACGTTCCGAAAGCCATTCTTTAACGTTAAATACATGTGAGAACATTCTTCTCGAGCTTTGTTGCTGCCAACCAACAGCTGGGAAGTTGCTGTCTTGAGGATGTGCGGGAACCCGCATGTAGGGGATGTCGGAGAAGATGGAAAATCCAGCAGATAATAATTCGAAATTACTTAGCGATGACTGTAAAGCAAGCATTGTCGGTCCCGATCGAAGGCGGCGGTAATTACGTATCTGATCCATGATAGCCTTAACAGCGCTTTGAAGATTCCGATGCAGAAAGTGTTCAATGGCCACATCGGCTGAGTACTCAAAGAAAGATCCTTCACTCGAGGCACCCTTCGCGGAAGCCATGTACCTCTCAAGTCTCTCCCATAAAGACGTTTCAGATTCGGAATACCGCTCTCATTTTGAGCGGGATCGACAAAGTGAACGTAGGCCTCCTCAGAGCCAGGGAGAAAAACACCAAAGATCTGACGAGAGCCTTTACCACCTTGGAAGATGTAATGAACTTCAAGGGAAATGAAACATCTTGAACCTTTTTCGTCGATTCTTGCTCAGATCGTTATTCTAAGCCGACCTTGAGCTTTGGCGGTCTTTTCCGCAATACGTCACGACTACAAGCGTGATTAGCACTTTGAAAGTAGCGGCATCTTGGTCTCATACACCTTCAATGTCGTGGTAGTGAACATTTTCGCCAGTCGTCAGCCTGATCTTTAAAAACCGCTTCGCTTACGTGATCTCGTAAAGGTGATGACTAGCATGCGATCTCGCAGATTTTGTTCGTCTTCTCTACTTTGACCTCACCGCCAAGGAATAGTAGGTGAAAAGGGTTTCTGCAATTCACGAAAAACGTCCTTTTTGCCTCAAGTTTTGCCGGCTGAAGTGACCCATTAACGAGAAACCACAACAAGAATTCACCAGCGTTTCAGTCTCAACCACTTGAACAATGTGCATGGGGTATCCAGAAAACATTGGGTTGTCCAAGACGATATCGTATTTCTTGCACAAAGGAGACCCTGAAGCTGTCTTGCCTTGCTTCTTTCGACCACCGTCTTTTCTGACCTCAAGCCATGCTCGATAATCGCCATCCAAAGTTGCATCAGACCCAGAGTACACAACGGGGTCTCTTGTGACAATGGTGTTCTTTGTACCAGTGGCAAGGCACCTGAGGGCTTCTTTTTGGACTTCCGTTTCATTAAATCCTCGATATCCACATTGCGTGACCCCAGCGTATTCTCCTTATTCTCACCACCATCGAAATTCTTGTCTTTGGGAATTGGAGCAGGGCCGTCCATCCGTGTGAACATGTTTGATATCTTCATTTGACGTTGGTCATCGTGAACACGAGCAAGCTTTCGGACAAGCCAATCTGGGTGTTTAACTCTCTCAACAGGGTTTGTAACTTCTTGCATGGCGGCAGGAATGGTGATTAGCTTCTGAATGACAGATCCGAATCTTTCGAGGTAGTATTGCCAGTCCAGAATATCGCGAATGTTGATAGTGGTGAGCGAGGGATCCTTCAACCATTTTCGAAGAAAATACCGGCGAATGTTATCTTCGGCAAAGAAAATGGAGACCGGAATCGCCCGCTCACTGACAGGTAATCCGAAGGGTCTAACTGAAATGACGAACTTGCAATTCAATCCCTTGTCTTTCACCATCTGCTCTCCAAGAAACTCGGCAAGCCTCTTTGCGGTGCTGATAGATGTTGACTTTTGAGAACCGTAATCTTCTAGCGATCTGCTCATACTTCGATTCTCAGAAATCAAGTCGAAGAGCTCCACATCGTCAAGGTCTGCACCGCGACTGTAAAAGTACATCAAGCCACTGGTCAGCGACTTTGGCAACAGCCGAGTAACATTCTGTAAGAGTGGAGCCCTCCAAAAAGACTTTGAAGATTTCAGACTGGAAGATCTTGATAAGCTTAAGCTCTCCTCTCCGTTTGATCTCGAATCCTTTCAGCTCAGCAATACTGCCATCATGGTTAAAGACAGCGTATCTCTTCTTAAGCAATTTATCTTCCTCGGTAGATGACGGCAAAATCATTGCGCGGTACGGCCCATCGACCTCAAAAAAGATACTATTCTCACTCTTTGTGGCGTAGCTCCCATCCTCCTGTAGATTTTGATACTGATGATTTGTGAATTCCGCATGAACAAGATGATTCAACATCACACAGGGGTATGAGATATTGAATTGTTTGCCGTTTTTAGCTTGAAATTGAAGTTTTCAGGAAAAGTCTTTGGGAGAGTGCACCAGATTCCGTCTGTATCCAGCTCCAAGGGCCGTCCGAGTTTTTCAACGCGCTTTCGTGCCAGCTGAATAATTTTGGCTCCAGTAAGGCACACAATACCAGCCATCTCCATGGAGTACCATCGAGCACCTTTCCGCATAACATATCCGTAGAAAGAATTTAAACTATAAAAGAGTCATTAATAAATCCATGGATAAATTTAGGATAATGTTGAGCGCAGAAGCGGTACATAGAAACCTTGAAAGCCGAACTCATAATCGCGAAAGATATGAAAAGGAGATGTATGTGGCTACAATAAAGCTTCGGAAAGATTCTTACATGCACTTATGCGCCAACTGAAGCGAATCATAAACGACCGTAAGCTTCTTAGCCTCATCAATAGATATTGCGTTTCCATCCTTTACGGCGTCATCAAGCTTCTTCTTCCAGGTTTTTAAAAGTCCCTTATACTCGTAACGTCGATCACGGAAACTCATAACGGTATCAACATAGAACGGATTCTCTCTCTGACAAATAATCGACTCTTTCGTGACCACCTCCGAAATATGTTTCTTAGAATACACTTTCCGACTATACTCCTCCACCCTCTTCTTAAACAGAGCATTCTGCTCCGACATCCTCAAATCCCTGAAATTCCTTTGTGGATCCGTTGGATTGGGTCCAGGAAAATGCTCCTTCTCAAGCTGGTTTTTGATCATATTGAGCTCACTCGCTTCGGCAGGGTAAATCTCACCACGCCATGACCATTGCATGCGACGTTGGCATTGACTTTCGGTGCCCTCGTAAAAGTCACAGGCGGCGCACTCTTCTTCTTCAACCATGGCGTCGGGTTGAAGTCGGTTGGTTAAAATGATATTGGGATACATGGCGGCGACATCAAGATGGTAGATCAAAGGAGGCTCATCACGAACAGGCTCGTCTCGAAGTTCCTCTAGTTGAGATACAATAGCGGCACGGACCTTCAAGTCGTTCAGTATCAATGCGGTGATCTTTACATTACCTCATCGTAATTAACAATATCTTCTACTTTCAAATTTCCCTCAACTTCGATACTGAACTTGAGAGCATGATCAATCTCCTCGATAAGCTTTATAAAATTTCAGTTGATGTCCAAAAGCTAAAATTATACCTCCACTAAAGCCGACGACTCCAATGTGAAATGCATGGGCAGATCACTCCGAAATACTCCAGCCTCTAAAGCCTCGACGTGACCGCCAACATACGTTTCTGTATCCAGTAAATGCCCATTATGTCTTTTTCCTGCGGATTCTTCATGCTTGTTAGGCATAATCACGTTGGCTTTATAGGCTTCAACCTTTGCAATTTTAACAGAAGGAGGCAATGACAGTTTACCATCAAAAGAGTTTCGCAAAGAGTACCCGATCCTCTTCTCAAAATATCATCCGGGTTCATCGGAATAATATTGCAGAGAGAGAAAATGAAGGGATGAACGTACTTCATATACAGATAATATGTAGCAACGGCATCGGAAACGGAATACTGAGCTAGTATTTGCGGTTGTTCTGCAGCGAACCTATTCTTAATTAGAATACATAGGAAAAATAGTCCAACCTTGTCATATCTTCAGGATCAACTTCGATAGGATTGTAGCCAAGCTTGTATTTCGTGACAGCCTTTAGTCAAAATTAGTTTTTTGCTTAAGCGCACAAGAAAATCATAAACTCATTACCTTTAAGCCCTGACTACCTTGAGGTAGATAACTATCTCGCTTGACCCAGCAAAATGCATCCACGTGAACCGCATGTTTTGCTCGATACTCATTATTAGAATCTTTGGCAATTCCAATTTCCTTTAAGAGAAAGCAAGTAATGTCAGAAAGTATGATTAAAGACGATTAATAGAAATAAAGTAGTACCGCTTTCATATCAAGTCCATAATGCTTAGCTCTGGCCTCAACAAACGGCATATCGAAAAAATCTCCGTTGTAAGTCACGATAACATTGGGTTTGATTTCTCTTATGTGCGAAAAGAATTTCTTGATGACAGCAAGCTTCGAAAAACCATAAGGAAAAAAAACATGGCTATGACGGCCTTACCTCATTTGGTTCATTGAAAATATGAAAGGGTCCCTCGTATTCTGGTTTTGGTGTATACTCAAAGTTTGAAATATCTTGGGAAACGATATCTCTATTTGTGATCAAATATCCCTATGAATAATCCTTAGGATCACTATAATTTTAATGGAGGGCTTACCTGTCCGTCAACCATGTAAGAAATCATCATTATGTTATCAAACGACGAATCAGGAAACTTGAGAGGTAACTTTGTTGTCTCAATATCGTAGGCCAACACGATAGGCTCAGCACGCTTCACACGATCCTTTCTAACTGTCATCTCCACTTGTCCCTGTTGCTCACGCACTTCATACCAAAGTCCAACACGGCAATCTACGAATAATCATGAGCTGTCGTCATACTCTGCTTCAACGCCCATCCGAAAATACCCACCACAATCTATCGCCATGCGAATGTAATAAATGACATCGTATTCGCGAATATCTTCAATGGCGACACCATCAAACGCCGAATATCTGTCATTGCTTAAAAAAAAGATTATGTCATTATGGACAAACAGAAACAACCTCCGTACCTCGAGAACCTCGACATGACGTTTTTATTTGCCCTTCTTACGTTCGACAACACAAACTTGCGGACCGATAGTAGATCTTGAACGTTGCTAAAACTTAACTTCAACAAAGCCCGCTTGACCCCGGCAAGATGGTTGGGCTGATACCTGCGTGAGTATCCCAGCAGTGTGATGCGTATCTTACCAGAGACAGATCCTCCTTTTCAACTTTTTCAACAGAGAGAAGTACTTTGGAGAACTTTTGCCGTAGGATTTGGTCGACATCATTCTCAGTTCCAGGCTTGAGTTATCGTCAGTATAGCGTGGTATATTGAAGGGCAGATATTTAAACAACCGACCTTGCAGATAACATAAAAGTAAGGGTTGTAGGGTATCGTCACTTTGAATGTTCCTCCATCCTCCTCCACAAAATAAAAGTCCACGGCCGCCTTGATCGTACCCGATGCCTCCTTTAAGGACGTCTACACGGAAGATCTCTCGTTAGACCCATCCTAACAACTTTGCACAAGACATACAGGCGTCATATTTTATCATCCATCCTAACTTTGTGGCATTGGACAAGCGTCCAAACCCCATCCGCAAGTCAAACTCATCCTGGTTCTCGACATCGTCCTCTGGTGGGTAATCCATGAGAGTCTCAGTCCGGACAAACTTGACAAATTCAATTTGTTTGAAGATCTCGGACTTCCCCAGTTATTGAACAATGGACAGCAGATAAAAAATAAATCATATATTTGGGCTAATGACGGTCCCAATAAACGGCCTGCAGTTTTTTTGTTCTTTTTCTTTTCTCTCTCTCTCTCTTAATCCTAATCATTCCATTCGGCTATTTTGCTCAAGACATCTCATCCATTGAACCCTCCTCCAGTAATTCTGCGGTATCAAGACTTGAGTTTATCGGATTTCCATTCCACGTATTGATCAAACAATGACGGCCCTATCGGCAACAACAAGATAAGATTCAAAAGGTTACAAAAAAAAAGAGCATCAAGAGGTGCTTTAAACTTCAAAATAACTCACATGCGCCTGACTCATCATACTTCTTGAGGTTCTTTGGAACCACCATCGAAAATTCAAAAAAACTGTTCCCACTGATCCTTATTCACCACCTTCACCGGATTCTCCTCGTCCAAGAAAGTAATAAAGCTTTCAACATGATTAAAACGGGTATCCTTGAGCAGCAATTTCCATAATCCCTTGGCTAAAAGTCATGTCAGCAAGTACCCGGATGCAAAATGTCTAACCCATCTACACAACTGTCAGTAAACATACACCTCAAGTTCGGTTACCTCAACACCTATATATCTCTCCTGATTCTCTCTCGCAAACCCAAACGCCCATTTGTACATTGTCCTCAAGTTCTCAATATCATGCAAAACCGCTTCCAACGAAGGAAATAGCGCTTTCAACTTTTTCTCCGAATCCACCCTACACCAACATTTCTCAGTCATCATGGGTACATTTTAAGCTCTTACTTTAACCCCAGCATGCCTGTCAACCATTCCGATTGCAAAAACCTCCCCATCTGCGCTGCTTGTATCTACACGTTGTCAATACACTGATGACGTCCTCCACACACCTTCCATGCAATAATGAGAACGATATGCTAGTATCGATAAAGCGCAGGTCAGCAATGCCAAATCCATCATGCAAGCACATACACCGTCGACTGGAATGCCCAAGTCATTACAAAACGTCTCAATCCCAGTAATGTCCATCATCTCAGGATCATCCACATCTACAAAAGAAAATCATCAACAAACAGCCTTTCCCTCATCCGGTTCCTCAAAAACGTACCCGCATATCCTTTAAACCAAGCTAGGCAAGCTTCCTCAGAAGGCGACGCTGGCGCGCTATCGCAACAAAAAAAAAAACCGTCAATCACACACTCAACCCCTTCTTCAACAAACATAAAACTCGTCCCATTCGCCGCTTTCCCCTTCTTCCCCTTTGGTGCAGTCTCTGTCGTTGAGGGCTGCCGTGTAGCTCGTTTCCGCTTTGGCCCCATGCTGATTTGGCAGCTTCTTTTTGGATTCAAGGGGACTAAAGAGCGTGGGACAACCCAAACTTCTTTTTACCTCAACTGACAAACACCCAAAATGGGCCCATCACCTCCATGGTCGACATGGCCGACAATCAACATCGTCGGGTACCTATGCACGTTATGTCTGTTCATCACACCGTTACGGTAAGGACGAAATGATGTTTGATCGTGAATCCTCATGATGCGTCTGCATCGTTTGGTTTTGTACATTTGGAATTTTCTTATGTATTTTTTTTGATTAGGTTGATCGTTTATCTTTCCCCATGCATCTCTGCCATCGCCCTCCTCGAACCCATCATCCCCGCTTACCTCCCCACCTACATCCTCCCTAAATCCACCTACGCCAAAACTTTTGTCACCATCTACTGCACCATTGAAACAATCTGGTCCATCTATTATGCGACCACAAAGGTTTAACCGAGCATTCTTCCAACCGCAATCTAAGGATTATTTAGCGTCGATTATCCAAACATTCCGATAATCCCCCGAAACTGAGAGCTTGCTGTGGGAAGTCGATTTTAAATGCCAGTGACGAGCATTCGGTTGAATTAAGGCTTTTCTTGAGGTGTAGACAGGAAGTCGAACATGTGGAAAAACTGATTTCACGATGGTTTTTGGGATCACCAAACTACTCAACCTTAAAGCTTGGTGAGTCTCCTTTAATAATTTTTGATGCTAAACGTTTGTAGACGATATTCGAGACTGGTTAAGCTGGGCTTTTTTCTCTAAAACCCGACACGCCCTCGACCCCCAACAAAAAAGCGACCTCGAAGCCATGATCGATTGTTTCCAAAGCACCACCGTCAAACGTCTCCCAGAAGGCTCTACAAAAGAAAAATGCATCCGTCTGAACCTCGATGAACTTCGATCCCAAGTTCGGCCGTTCTTGTTTTACTTGGTTGGTGCCCCCCTTTAAAACATCTCCCTTGTTTTTAATTGAATTAGATCACTATGGCTGTGGACGCGTTTGCCGCGTCAATGCTTGTGACGAGGAACTTTGAGAAAAAGATTTCAAAGAATGGAAAAGTGACGTTTTGGATCTCGCCGGGGAAAAGTTCTTTTGCAAAAATGGATGACCCAATTTTTTTCGTACACGGGATTGGAGTTGGTTCGTATAAACTTTGTCACCCCCCTCCAGACCTATTCGTCTCCCTCCTTTCCCTTCCATATACTGTAAAACTCACCTATGTTTTTTACCGTTTACGCGCTTTAAAGGCTTAGTCTCCTACATTGCATTCGTCGACGCCATGCTCAAAAAATTTCCCAACAGACGTATCATCCTTCTCGAACTCCGTCACGTCTCAAGTAAGTCCTCCACCCATCTGACTTTAAACGCTAAACCTCACCCCCTACAGTGCAACTCGCCGACGAAGTCCCCAACATCAGTGAAACCCTCGCATCCATTGACGAACTCTACCTTTCCCTTCGTATCAAAAAAGCCGTCTGGATGGGTCATTCCCTTGGTTCCGTTATCTGTTCATGGATGTGTAAATTAAGACCACAACTCATGTCCCAAGTCATCTTTATTGATCCAATCGTAAGCCCCCCCCCTTCAACATTTTTACGTTATTAAACGACGGGGAAGGTGTTTGCGTTGTATGAACCGGACGTGGCGTATAACTTTTTGTATAGAAACCCTTCCAATGGGTTTCAATTACTCATGTGGTTCCTGGCGGTATGTCATCCCCCAAAAAAACGTCACCTAACCTTTCCGCAGTCTCAAGAACTCTACATCTCTCATGCCCTCCGCAGGTAAACACAACTCACCCCTAACCTATAACTAAACGCCCCAAAGGCATTTCTGGTGGTACCAAGGCGTGATCTTCCCACAAGACCTTCCTGACTATAACCCCATCACAGCCACTAACCCGACCCACGTCTTTATCTCTCAAAACGATCAAATCATCTCATGCGATACAGTGGCGAGACATCTTGAACGCCATCACGTGAATGTCAAGGTTTGGAAGGGGTATCGGCATGGACAGTTTGCGTTCAAGCCAGAGGCGAGGGAAGAGGTGTTGAGGACGGTGATGTGAGCCTCTTTTTTGGGGGGGTTGAATGCTTCCCTACCCCCTCGTATTTTTATTTTTTTTTGGTGGAAGGCGATCGTTGAAAATCACTTGTGTTTTGGTTTAATCGGGATGAAAAAGAATAATTAAAAGCTTTTCTTTTTTGTAAGGCCGTCTCCCCCCACCCCCATTTTTCTCTTTGTTCTCCAACGGATTGGACAGCCCACATTGATGATGCCATACAATATAATCATGTAACCCGTAACGTAAACGCTGACTATGCAGATGGCCGCACAAAACGGAAAAAAAAAAACCCGCAAAAAAACACGCATCGCACAACACCCCTCTGCAGATGATGGAGTCGCGACACCAACAAGCATAGAAAGGCCAAAAAACACAATCACAAAAACGCAAGAAAACATTGGTGATCATGTTCCCCGATCCATACACAAAAGCAACTCCAGCCTCCCTCCTAACCCACGCCACAACCCCAGAAAAACTCACCCGCATTCATCTCCAAACCCCAACAACATCCGATCGTCAACCATGTCGATTCCCTATCCTCCCACACGTCTTCAACGATGCCATCTTCACACGAGCCCTTCACGTCCCTGTCCCCATTCCACGGGTGATCCCTGTGAAGCCGGCGTCACCGGGTATCGTGTTCCCCGCGCTATGTGCGGGTGTTGGGGCGCATATCGGGGTGTCGCGAGGGGAAGGGAGGGAGGCGTGGGTGCCGGAACATTTGGGGAGGTGGATTGAGAGGGCGAGGATTGAAGGGGGGGGAGGGGAGGGGAGGGAGATGTGTGCCTGGAGTTGGGGTTGCGGGGGAAGGAGGACGGGGTGTTGGGTGGATGAACGGGGAGAGGTGTTTGTTGTGCCGAGGATTGTGAGGAATGAGGTTGTGGAGGATGGAGGGTTGCGGTGTTGTTGGAGAGACATGTTTGGGATGGAGGTTTGTCAGATCGTCTTGTTTTTCCACTTGTTTTCTCGCGGTTTCTTTTTTCGAGGGATAAACTGACGATAGATACCTTATTGCTTTTATTTTTATGAATTTTAGGCGGCGATATCCGACACGCTATCACCGGTACCCCTCTCTACACCATCCAACAAAAAAGACGTCGGAACCCGTCACACCCTCTTCCTCCGCACCCCAACCAACCATCTCCTCATCAAAATCTCTGAACGCCACGGTGTAAGTTCTCACCCATTCTACCCAAAAACTCACCCCCCGCATCCTCTCTAGTGGTCCGGGTGGAACTACGACGTCCACATCCGTGCTTCATCCCAAAAATGGCGACTCCTTGGAACCCTTGACCGCACATCACCGTGTGCCAACACGGGGGCTGCGACGTCTGTGTTTGGCGGGAAGGGAGGGTGTGGAGAGGGGTTGGGGAGTTGTGGGAGAGGACCTGGTGGGGACTTGCTGGAGGTGTTGGTGTTGGAGGTGTGATGGGGTGTGCGGGAACGACGGGGAGTTGTGGGCTGGAGATGCTTGTGGGATTTCGAGGATGGAGGTGAGGTGTTTTGGGAGATGTATTGTGATGATGGGTGAGTGTTTTTTGTTTTGTTTTTTTTTTTTGTTCTCTTCTTATTTATAAATTAAAACCTCTATCCCATCTCTTTCTTGGAAAAACAACGATAAACTGACACATTTTTTTGAAATATGTAAGGGGACCCCACTCAAAACATTTACCGCTTCCTCGACTCCCGCACAGGGAATCACGCCGGCTCCCTCATCCGCCACCCCTCCACACCAACCCCACGGCCCCCTCCCCCCGCCCCGACACTCGAAGCCTACACCCCCTTCACGACCAAACCCCGTCCCCCAATCCCACGTCCCTGTCGCCACATCCACACGGACAAACCCCTCCCGCAACTCACCCCCCAGCCCCCCCACACCTCCATTAGTCGACACCTGGGAACTCGTGATCGAACCCTTGAAACCCCCTAAACCCCCACTAGGCTGCACCGTGTCAACGCCGCCATTCCCCCCAGAGATGCTCCTCGCCGCATCCCTCACTGCCCAGCTTCTGACCACCAACCCAGACATTACATCGCGGGCCATGAACTCGCGGGACGCTGGGAATCGGAAGTGTGGGGTGTCGGTGAAGGCGTTGCGGAAGAAACGGGTTGTGGAGGAAGGGGTGAGACAGTGTGAAGGAGAGGGGGGTGGGAGTGAGAGTGGGGGTGTGGAGGTGTTGAATGGGATGAAGATTTTTAGGACGGATAGTAGGGCTGGGATGAGGGCTGTTGTGGAGAGCGGTGAGGAAGGCGGAGGAGGAGGCAAAAAAGGATCCGAGGATTGGGTGGAGGAGGAGAAAGGTGGTTATTTGAAGAAAGGTTGGGGATGGTGATTGTTGTTATAATATGCATGACTTGCTTTTTTGTTTGCATTTTTTTTCACCTTTATTGTTTCGATATCCACTTTTTTTTTTTTCAATTGTTGTTTGCAAAATGTTTAATGTATTGATTATTTTTTTTCCTTTCTTTTAAGAATATTTAAAACGCGTATAATGCGTCCATGGATGACTTTCTTTATTCAAGGCGGTTGGAGCCTCAATTACATTGCAACGTAATATAAATATAAAACCGGATACACTTACGCTATAGCAAACAATGATATTTCCTTTACAAAAAAACTGCCTTTAACTTTCTAAACTAAGCTATTTTCTCTACCCATACGCTTAAGGGTTTTTTTCTTTTTCGTTTTGGTGAATATAAAAATGTTGAGACCTGATTCAAAGCGGGGATTTTCATACAGCTCTCATTTTTCATTATTTACAGTGATCGCTCATGTATGTCCATGCTCTTTAAAAGTGAGTCCTAAAAAACAGCCTTTTAAACACTTTTAAATAATGCCCACGGAAACGACTGTTTTTTTATTGTTCCACTTGTGGCATAACGATTATAATTTATTGTAGTCTAAGCATTGGGTATGTACATATATGTTAAGCATCTCTATTCTCTATTTATTATTAGTATGTATTTAAATATCTATTTATTATTGCTTTGATTCATCTTTATTTATTTAATGATTCAGTGGCGTTCAATCAAATAAATGTTTAATCTCAAGGATGCT
This sequence comes from Chytridium lagenaria, assembly GCA_025449115.1. Classification (NCBI taxonomy): domain Eukaryota; kingdom Fungi; phylum Chytridiomycota; class Chytridiomycetes; order Chytridiales; family Chytridiaceae; genus Chytridium; species Chytridium lagenaria. Next base: position 124,549 of record JAHLKC010000035.1, read on the forward strand.
TATGATTGGCTCTTTCATATCATTGGCTGCTTGCACTTGATTGGCCCACTTTCCATTTCTTGATTTGGTTAAAGTGAAATGCGGCACCTCTGTTGTACGACATGCGTGTGACCCACATGGTTTGACGTATTTGCTCATCCATGACCAAATATGTATTATTAATATAATAATATAGTAGTACGTCATGCCCAATTTGTTGACCTCTTGGCCCTTGGGGCTCTTGGCGTTGTTGTTTGTTGTTATTGGCAATGGCGCTAATGTAAATATAATAATAGTTTATTATTAGAAAAGACAAAAGGATAATAATATTACAGTATGTATGTATTACAAGAATAAAGTTGACAAGTCAAAAGAGTTTAAAACACAGAGAGAGAGAGTGATACAAATCCACTAGAATTTGAATTGAATTGATGTCTCTCTGTCTTATTAAATATTAATATTATTATTATTAGATAACATTATTATTATTACTAATTATGAGTATGAAACATGCAAAATAAATATAAATAAATATATTAAATAAATAAAATAATAATAAACGCATATTAATATTTATAGTAAATATTTATAATCCCCTGCCTGCAAATGTAACCCTGTATTTACCTAGAATATTATTATTAACCTGTTTCAGTATTAATTAAAATAATAATTAAATAATAATTAAATAAATAAATAAATAAAAACTCTCTTTTTTGCTGCCCTCCCCAGGCAGGCAGGCAGGCATATCATTATTTATTTATCATTTAAATATTTATTATTATTTAATATCTTCACCCCTTGCTGCTCCTGCTGCTGCTTTCTTATCCAAAACATTTTATTTATTTTTAAAAAAACAAAAAAAAAAAAACAAAAAACTTTATTTCTAATTAAATAATCCACTCTACCTTTCTTTTGTTCCGTGGACGTTGCAGTTGAGAGACCTCTTTTCTCATCTGCTCCCAACACAAAAGGCATCATCATCATCATCATCATCATCATCTCCTCTGGCACATCTCTGTCAAGAGAGTCTCATAGAGTGACCACCACTTAACTCAAACCATCCTTCAACACCTGAAAAGATGGCCTCTGTAACATCAAATGCTCCAACCGCAACCGTCACCCGCATCGTGACGGCAACCGCCTCTGCCCTGGCGGATCCTCTCATCTACAGTCAGTTCAACGTCAACAGAATCTCCATCAAGGTCGCTGCCATCTCCTTAATGTTTGGTTAGTCCTCTTCATCTTTCCTTCTCTTCCATCTCTTATCAAACTAACACATCCATCACCTTACGTTCATTTTCCTTTGTTGTCCTCACCTCCCATCATGTGCAGTCAACCTGTTTGTCTTTTTTCCGCACCTTCAAGAACAGAACCAGCACCGTCGCCATTCTCTCCTTCCTCTTCATGTTTGTCCAACAACTCGGTGTCATCATCCAATTCCTTCCCGACGTTTCTATCATCCCTAAAAACGATCGCATCTCCATCTGGGTGGTGTCGGTTGTCTAATGCTCTCCTCCGAGTTATTCGTCTGGACCCTTTTCATTCGTTTCCAAATCGTCGCTCCGTTCAAACGCCATCTCCAAAACTGGGCCAAAGCATGGATGATCTTGGAATCCGCCGCCGTCCTTGCCAACTACCTCTCTTGGGGTGTCGCTATTGAATTGAACCTGAGGGATTTGAGAATTGGGAGCGCAAAGGCTTATTCGGGTGTGTCCATCGTCCAGTCCATCACGGCTGCCGCCCTGTCGGGATACTTTATGGTAACCTACTACTGGCCGAGGTTGAGGTCTGTGCAGGGTCAAAAGGTTTGGCTCAAGCTTTGGTCTTCTGGCTTCTTTTACCTCACTCTTGAGGTGCTCTTGCACACCACCTACACTGTATCTTTCCAAATCTCGACTCAGTACTAGTAAGTGGTTTTATTTATTTATTATTTTGAAAAACATGTTTTTAATCATTCTTCATTCCTTCTTACTTTTTCTCTCTTATTTTTTCCAGCTCCACCGTCACAACCCTCGCCACCGCCCTCCGATTCTCCCTTTTCCTTCTCTTTGTCTACCAAATTCGTCACGCCTCAAAGGTCACCACAACCTTTGGCGCCTCTTCCACAGGCTCCTCCAACAAATCCTCCAACAACACCTCCAAATACGCCGAAGACAATCTCCCCTCCTACAACTCCCAATCCAAACCCCGTCCCCAACAAGAATCCTACCACCTCAACCACGTCGGTCCTTCCATGCCCCTCATTGCTTTGGACACATCACAACCCGTTCGTGGACCCATCAGCCCCCCGTCACAACAGCGGAACCAGAACTATGTGGGGGCGCGAGTGAGATTCAAATTCGTTCACACCAGTTACCTTATCAGCAGGTCCCGGAACCTACCGCTGCGTCTCCTATGACAGTTGGGGGACGGCATGTCGCGTTCTCACACGCTGAGGAAGGAGTGCCCGTTTCTAGAATGTTGCCACCGGAGAGAGACGAAAAGTATTATCAGAACCTTTAAACACCGTTGTCCCCTTTTCTTTCATGAACCTTTTTTTTTTTTTGGTGTTGTTTTCGTCCCTGAATCCTTTGTTTTCCGTGTTCTCTTTACAAAAAAACTCCTTTTCTCGGTGTTTCTTTTCTCTTTCCGACGACTTTGTTTCTATCTTTATTGCTTCGTTTTTCTATTCATTATAATTGATTGTTTGCGATGTGCGTTTGTTTTTTTTAATACTAGAATTCATTTTTTTTATCATAACGACATGCATGTCCTTTTGTTTTTTGGGTTTTTTTTGGCCCGTTTACCCTTATCGTCCGTTCCGGGGTGTTCAGTTTACGCTTTTTTTCAACCGTTGGTTTTGACAATTCCTTCCTCCCCCCCAATCTCTTTTTTCTCTTTGAGGAAGTGATTAAGTAAGCGCATATCACACATTTGTCTTGGTGTCTCTATAGGTCATGGTGGTACGGTCACACCACCCGTCTCCGCGTGTTTTGAGGGATGCGCCGTCATCGCCGATAAGAGGGAACATCAGCCCTCTGAGTCCCTGACAAGCTGTGAAAGTGAAAGTTTGTTTTTTTTTTGGATCGGCAAGGTAGGACTGTTCAGGGCTTGACATTCAACGCAACGACGTAAGAGCACCCGTGTGAAAAAACTACAACCCCGTTGCATGATGGTTTGAATATGCTTTTTTTTGGGTTTCATGGTCGCGCCCCCCAACCCTTTTGGTTACGTTCATCCTACGACATTTGGTGAGAAGGGGTTATTCACTTTCAAATTATAACGGAAAAGAAAACTTTGACGCGCTGTGGTTGATGATGATGGTGAACCGTACGTTTTTCACCCACCGGTTGGGTTCTAACATGAGTTGTGTCATATCGTCTGCGCCAGATCTTACAAACACCTTTTCTCTTGCTACTATCTTTACGAGAGACTGCGTTTTTCGATCACCAGAACTCGATTTGTACAAAGAACAAGAACAATCCCCTCATCCCTGTTTCTCGTTTAACAGAACCAGAGAACAACGACGTTATAACTGTAAGACAGAACAACATAAATTCAAGAATTCTCTGCTAGCTCCCTTCTCCCCACAATAATAGAATAGGAAAATAGAACACTCCCCCCCGTTACCTGATGTTTTGAATCGTTCCTTTCATAGTCGTGCCTCCAACCCTTTTGGATGCGTTCATCATATACTCTAGTATTGACACGTTGCCATTATTATACGCATCACAACGGTTCCAACATGGAATGCTAAACAGATGGATGATGTTCCGTATACGTGTATCCTCTCGAAAACACGCAGAATAACGGGACATATCTGGTAACTCTATCACACATCACAACGTTTTCCATCTTCAACAAGGGACGCTGTTAGATTGCGAAAAACAACCACGGAGAGGTTACTCCAAAAACGCAAACCAACGTTTTTAAATTTCAACATGAAGGGTCGACGCTAATTCAGATAGATGATTTTCCGTATGCGGCGTCTCTTCACCAAAAACCCACGCAGATGAACGGGATACCTAGTTGTAACAAAACGCAAACGACAACGTTTTTCAATCTTCCACGGGGAACGCTAAACAGAGAGAAGACGTTTTCCCAAATCCCGTTTGCTTGATAGATTCTAACGAAATGCTGACAGGCCGAACTATATATGGAATTTTAGGGCTATATGTAATTAAACGCCAAAAACTCATAAAAAACAAATGTTTCAGTAATGACGCTAAAGTGACTCCCTTGATGCCCTTTAAAATACGGAAAAAACACTCGGGACGTATTTTTTGAACAGGACTTCACTTTTGACCTTCACGTCTTCAACAAACTTCAATGGGATGTAAAGTACTTGACAACGTTTGAACCAAAGACCGCTACTGGATGAATCCATAAAACGCTGCATGAAGATACGGGATTTTATTAAGTTAACTTTACATGATTGAACGATCCTCAGTGTATTCTACAACATTGAACGTTTGATGAAGCCTGGAGCTTTTGTTATTCCAAAATAAGCCTGGAGTGCGTGGTCGATTTTAGCAGAGCAACGAGTTTTTGAATTGCTATATGGAGACTACAAAAAATGACATTAATATTAAATAGGCTTGTGCCAAGGTAGATGTTTTGAAACGAAAAAGAATACCATTTTTGTTTATAAATATGCATATTAAAAAAAATTTCGGCAAACAGAGTGGAAGGGATAAAAACAAAGTAGCGTATATAGTTGGTTGAGCCAGACGCTTGTGAGGGTTACGCTTTTGACCACATTCACCGCCTCGTCATGCATAATCTTCAACTGAAACAAGATGGGCTTTTTTCCTCTATTCTACAGGGGAGGGCTTATTCTCACCACAACTCCCGCACACCAAATCCCCGTCCTGCATATATTAGATTCAAAACCCGTCAGCGACAGGCGGTCGATCCTCTGATTTTGGCTGCTCGTATGGCTCGCCTGGCGGAGGGCTCATTCGAAAGGGGTTCACTCATTTCGACTATAGCTTTCCGAGTCCTTGCTTTGGAGGTCTACAATTTTGTCTTCTGCGCCAGAATATATGGTCAAAATCATCATTTAATCCATGCGCTTATTGATCGTTTGATTATAGATTATGAATTTAATAATGAGGGTGTCGTATGGAACTATATAACTAGCACACAAAAATCCACGCAAAACATAAAATCACGTCAACATTAAGGGGGGTGCGATAAAAGGGGACATGAAAAAAGGGGATGGTAATAAGAGGTTCACACAATAAAAAATAAAAAATAAACTACAACTAAAGAGTATTCATGAGGCATACGTTTCCTCCACTCACGATCGACGAGGAGGGGGAGTGATAACTTGACCATTGTAATAGCCTTGATTCACAACCGGTTGCGTTTGTTGAACAGCTTCAGCATGGTAAGCAATTTTATACCCTGAATCCTGAACGGGTGGCGTGTAAGAGGCAGAGTAAGGTTGTTGATCGTATTGCTGCTGCTGCGGTGAATACTGTGAGTAGGTTTGCTGTTGCTGCGGTGAATATTGCTGTTGTGCGTTATAGGTTTGCTGCTGCTGCGGTGAATACTGCTGTTGTGAGTAAGTTTGCGGCTGCTGCGGTGAATACTGCTGTTGTGAATAGTTTTGCTGCATGTATGGGTCTTGAGTGTATGAGTCTTTGGCGTAAGGTGTTGGCGCTGTGTTGTCGGTGTTGATGACGTTGACGACGGAGGGGGTGGAGGCGGCGGTTTGAAGGGATCTCTCGGATTTCCGGGCGTGGTAGGCGGCTCCCACGGAGATGGCGAGGATGGCGAGGATGACGCCACCTCCGATACCACCGTATAGGGCGATGCGGTAGTAAAAGTCACGGCCACCGATTTGACATGATTGGACATTTACAAGGGGAACGGCAGAGCAGAGGTTTCTGCCTCCTCCAAAGAGGGAGAAGGTTTCACGGTATGCGCCAGAGTTGTTTGAGTCGATGCCGCAGCAGGAGAAGGTGTTCTGAAAGGAGGGAAGGGGGGTTAGGTCTTGAAGATATGAAAAGCGAAAAATAGGGTAAGTGAACGTACCTGATAATAGTCCTTGTAAGCATCTGTCTGACTGTTCCAATTTTGAAGAGAATAACTTTCCCAGTTTTTCATCTCCTTGATGAGGACGACGAGACCGTAGATGCAGATGCCGAGGGTTACAACCATGTCAAAGAGGACGGTGGAGATGTAGCAACTGAGAACACCCGTGTTGCGGGTACATCCCCCGATGGCGCCACAGAGGGAGGTGAGGAAGACAAAAGCAAAGTAAGCAATAAAGCCTATCCGAAAAAGTATTAGAAATGCCTTAAAGTCTATAAACGAAGCATTCTCACCAATACCGATCGCTTTGAAAAGCGCCGTCAAAGCTTCATTTGCATCGCTCGTGTCCACATTCACCCCAGAACTTTTAGTGAGATCGCTGGTCGTCTTTTCTGCAGAACTTCCTGCACGGCTGATGGCGAAACCTCCAATGATGCAACCGATAACACTGATGATGCAGCTGAGGACGTTGATGACGATAAGCCATGTTCTTGACACAATCTTTTTTGACTGACGTCCAGCCATGGTGTTTGATGTGATGATGGGTAGAGAATGGAGGAAGGTGAAGGGGTGATTTATGTAATGTGCTCAGCCTGTTTTTATTTTATTTCCTTCATCCACTTTTTATGTACTCTCGTGAGTCGTGTGTGCCCTTTATCTCACCCTGTGCGATGCTTGCCCAATAAAAATAATTGTGATTAATTATTCATTAGTTATTTATCACAAATAATATAAAATTACAAAAAGGTGGCTTGAGCCCTATTATCCCCAAAATAAATAGATTAATGAATTTTAGAGGCAAGCTCTTGCTTGCTCCATCTCTCATCACTGTGTACTGTTGACGGCTTACTATTAGGTATTCATTTGCAGATAGTTGTAATATGTGTATCTCATCCGCCGTCTTTGGTGTATTTTACGGCTTCACAACGATAGTATAATTGTCAATGCTGCGCTGCAGGCTTGTTGTGAGATTTGGCGCGTGCATCATGCGTATCTCCAGGTAGCCACAATTTGACTTGAAATGCCACTGTTGCCATTAAAGCTCAAACAGTCTTGTTACTCCACCCTCGCTTCATACATTATTGGTAAAAGTGTCCAAATATTTTATTATGAACCCGAATCCTTAATTCTCAGTTAAAGTTTAAACTGAACCAAAGGAAAGTGAAAAAAAAAAGAGAAAGTTGTGGATTTTCGCCCACGTATTCTGATGCAGCACGTAATATAAACAAAAGGATTAGCATGCGGATTCCCTCAATTGAATTCGGAGAAGATCGCCGCCGGACAATAGATCAATACGCGCACGTTACACGCTTCTTCTCACCTGCGGTCGTTTCACTTTGTACATGCGCACGGGCATTCTTGGCCGGTGATCAAGGGAAACAATGATAAATTACCTCATAACTTTGCGACTCGGGTATGCCTAACCGTTCTCTCCCACCTACTTAACTCAACATACACGGACACGCATACACGCACACGTTGACCCTCGGCATCAATTCTTCACAACCGTCCGCATCACCTCAACGCGACAGTCTTTGAAACCAATCTTCTCAATCACACGATGGCTACCACCACAACCGCTGTTCCAACAGCAACAGTAACTAGGCTGGTCACTGTCACCGCTAACCGTCACAAACGATCTCGTCTACAACCAACTCAACTTGAATAGAGTTTGCGTCAAAACAGCCGCCATCACTTTAATGTTTGGTAAATTACTACGATTTTAACACTCCTTCAGTTCTTCTATCATATTTCATCGACTGATTTATTTAACCTACTTTCTATCATATATACAGTCAACCTATTCGTCTTCTTCCGCACCTTCAAAAATCGCACATCACTCGTCCCCATCCTCACCTTTCTCTTCATTTTCTTCCAGCAAGTCGGTGTCATCATGCAGTTCCTCCCAGACGTTGCCCTCATCGGCAAAAGCGACCGTCTAAATATCTGGGGTGGCGTCGGCTTCTTCATGCTCTCCGCCGAACTCTTTGTCTGGACCCTTTTCTGTCGCTTCCAAATCATCGCCCCCTTTGAACGCTACCTCCAAAACTGCATCAAAGCCTGGTTGATCCTTGAATCCACCTGCGTGTTTGCTAATTACATGTGTTGGGGGGTTTCCATTGAGATCAGGTCGTTTGAGATGAGGATTGGGAGTGCGAAAGCCTATTCGGGATTGTCAATTGTGCAGTCTTTGAATGCAGCATTATTGTCGGGGTATTTTATGGTCAAGTTTTATTGGCCAAAGTTGAGGGCGATAAAGGGGACAAAGGTCATTTGGTTCAAGTTGTGGTCGTCCGGGTTCTTTTATTTGACATTGGAAGTGTTGCTGCATGCTTGTTACACTATATCATTTCAGATTTCGTCGAATTACTAGTGAGTGTGTTTTTCTGTTATCTGTTAATGCACCGCCCGTATTCAGAATTCCGGTCGTGATAATGTTTTATCACCCGAAGGGTATCATTGAGTCTTTAATCCTACACAACATACATCTACCTCTATTATTTCTAACCCACATCCACAGCGTCTCCGTCACAACCCTCGCCACAGCCCTCCGCTACTCCCTCTTCCTCCTCTTTGTCTACCAAATCCGTCACGCCTCTAAAATGAACACTGTTCTCGAGACCGGTTCCACCGTCGCGTCGTCTCAGCAGCCATCGAAAACCGGGAACGAGCCCAACACCGTCATAAACAAAGCTGGGCAATCCAATGGACCTGTTGTGGTGGCGACAAGTGCGGTTGAGGATGAGGGAAAGGTTCGCGGGGAAGCGGCTATCCATAAATATGAGGATTTATAAGGAATCATTGTTTTTATCGTCGTGTACATGTGTTGTTTTTGGGCAGTTGGGAATCATAGTTTTGTCAAATCTGTACCTGATTTATTAATTTATTGCATTATTACTCCATAGTCCAAACCCTGTATAAAGACTTCGACACAATATCGTCATTTTTCTAATCTAATGAGTGTAGACGAGGATATAGGATGACTTTTTTTTTTTTTTTTTTTTTTTTTTTTTGTAGAAGAACACAATATCTTAGGAAAGCATGCCGGGTCCCAGCTGTTGGGTTGGATAAACCACCCTCGAACTGGGCAAACACGCACCGGTTTTCTCTCGACATTCAAATATCGACGCGACATTGAAGAAAAAGGAAATACGAAGCGGAATAGAAACTAGAACACAACCAAAGGGACTCGGCTCGCTCATGAAGATAGAACCGTGCTGCGTAGACTTATGACCATTTTACCGTGTTCAAGGAGATGGTTTTAAAAGAACTTGACCAGAGAACGCTGTCGCCGAGTCGCAGGGAGCAGGAGTCTATCTCTATTTCTGTAAGCGTGAATAGAGGTATAAAATTATGTATGAGATGATAGTAAATCAGGAATAAGCATGAGCTATAAAGAGTGGGGTTGAACAAAAACGTATGGAAAACTACTCACAAAGATCGATTAAGAGATGTGTACCCTAGGTTCTTTCTCGGTTTGGTCTTGATCTCTACAACAGACGAGCGCTTTTTGCACCAAAAGATTTTAAGGATGGAATTCAGAGTTTGGTTCAATTTACAGGTACAATGAAGACGATGTCGATGGAATTACCTTTGCGACGAAGAATCGTAAGGGTGGCGTTACTGTTGATATTCAAAGGTAAATTTCACGTTCCGATGTTCTATTATTTTTTACACTTTTTTGTTTTATTTCTGCTATTAGTTTCTACTATTCACACTTGAACTTTCTGATGCATTCGCTAATACATGGCTTGTTCAATTTTTAAATTTTTACACTTGCCTCTTTATTCAGTCTTACATTCAGCATGTGCATTTAACTGTCACTGCAAGATCAAACTGCAAAAATCTGCTAGTGCTTTATTATATGCTGTTTCTTTCTTTTTTAAATTCATGGTCAATGCCACCTACCATTCATTCTTTTTTAAAGTAAAAGTTCTCAACATTTTTTAAGTCAGTCTTGCATAATAACAATATTTTTCTGATAGGGCTTCCATATGGCTACCGTCATTTTGTATGCGGAAGCGTTTTTTTTCTTATTGATAAATAAATCTGGAAAAAAGGGAAATAGCTTTCATCCATGAAGAAAAACATTCCCAAAGTATGGTGGCTGTATGTTCAACAGTTGGAGAAGACTCACAAGTTGAAGATTTTTGTCCGCAAGTGCATGATGATAAGCAGTGATGATGAAGCTTCCCTTCACGGATTCATCAATAAGACCTGACAATGATTCTATCCAACAAGAAAAAAAACACTCATTATGGACAGGCTAGCTGCTGCGCAATTGTTCTGGGGACAGTCCATCAGGGAAATCGCAAGGGAAAATGATTTTCATACGAGACGGAATAGGAGGAAAATGACTTTGCGTTTTCTTGTTAGCAACCATTACAACTGCAACTGACGTGTTTCTCACAATGCACAGTCTTCTGGGTTAACTGTGGATGAGAAAGAGGGTTTTTGGTTTTATGTATTAATCTTTGTAAAAACTTTTAATATTTTGTGAAATCTCTGGGCATGCTGCTTGGACTCTTATGTCCATAGGAGATCACAAAATGTCATTACATGTCTTAAAAGATTAGCAGTAACAAGTCTACTCATTAAAGAGCTATTACACTCAATATTAGTAGTATGAATTTTACGTGTGAGGAGAAAGTGATTCTAATGGGGCTTCTTCTAAGGGTTTCCAACGATGCCAATCAATAAAGATACTAGGGAGCCAAAGCTCTAAGCTATGTCTAACTACCATTCTGGTGTCAATCTACAAGACTCTTCCAACAACTCTTTTATATACCCCATTACCTAAGCAAACCAGCAATCAAGTCGTATTTCTACGCGCTCCCAGGTGATGGAGTTGTTTCAGGACTCAATGGAATACTTAAGAGGGGCAATAGCGTAGTTTATTTGCCTGTTATTGTCCATGAGCGTTAGGAGGGGCATTGAAGGAGTTCTCATTCAAGAGCATGTCACAACATCCCGCACCATGGTACACTTTAGGCTTCATTTAAAACTGGGCACATTCCAAGTAAGAGGCAGATAGAAAGACATCGTGTTATGTAAGCATGTAGGGGGGAAGATCACGCACAAACAGGACAGTACATGATGATGTTTGTGGGGACAAATTCTCTCTCAGTTTATTATTAATTTTGCTGCTGTAAATTAGTTAGTCAAAGATTGATCTAGTAAACAACAAAACAAACAAGAAACGAGAAAAATATGAGCAATAAACACATAAACACCTATATACATAAATACTTCTGCTGGTTCCTTATGCGTCTATACAATTTTAAACAATCACACAATTAGTAACGTCTGTGATAATCTGACAAAAAAGAGTTATCATATAAGGGAACACGTGTTCTTGGAAACAAAGGTGATGCCTATGTTAAGACAATCACCTATATCCATTATATCTTAGATTTATAGTAAAACATATCACGTGAAATATAAATATAAGAAAACCTTCAATACTTCACAATTTCGCCAGACCAAGTGGGGAATATGGATCAAACAAATGAACCCTCTGACATTATCCACAAGACTACATCAATGGCAAAAAAGGGGCTAGTACTTTATCATTGCGTTTACCAAAGAAGCAGGGAAGTAAGTAGTGATTTGTTTTGCAATCATAAAGGGGACTAACTATAAATGTGTCTAACATTATTTATTTAAAGCAGGAGGGCGTGCAACGTGCAGTTTAATTGTGATTGGATATGGAACAAAGTTACAGCCTCTCATCACGTTTCATGGAAGACAAATGGCAAATTTTTAGGAGGGGAAGAGGTGGACGCATTGCCAAGGAGTGCGGTGAACTGGAGGGGCTTCATCTAGGGTTGCTATTTGCTGTTCAGCAGAATGGGATGGGTGGACGAAATTAGCATGCTGGCTGGGTGGAGAGGGCTTGGAAGCCCTTTGTGTTGTCAAAGTGAACAGCAGGTCTCTGTCCTTTGATGTCGGTAAAGCGATTGGTGATTGCAATACCATTTTGGTATATCACTCAACAAGTGCGTTACAGATTTGCAATGTGGGTATTAACAAACCCATCAAGGATGATTTTAGTGTTGCTTAAATAATTAACTCCAGGGGGATTCTGGAATAAAGATTGGACGGACCGAAAGATCATGATGTATTGCCTATGCTTTGGATAAGATGCAAGTTCTTGCCCCACATTCTTGTAGGAAAACTGACGGGTGCTGCTGCTGTTGGATTCAGCTTTCAAATCTACTTGAGCCAATTGACCACGCAAGCTTCTCTTGTAATCAAGCATTGCCCTTGGAACAAAGCCAATTGTGCAACTCTCAAACCCTCCTTCCACCTTAACCACTTTCACCACCGCTTCTTCTTTTTCTTCTATGTTCAGAATAGAATCAATCTGGAAGTGCATCAGGTTGCCACCCTAGGCTTGTGAAAACTATGAGGACTTGGCCTTCATATGGACTTGGTTTGTTGTTGAGGATAGGGATGAATGGGCCCTAGCATCAGCTTTTACAATAGACTTTGTCACTTTCTGTCGCACATATGTATTACATGGGTCAAAAAAATGCCTGACAAGATCCAGCTGGCAGCAACATGGGTGCTAAGCAGGGAGTATACTGCCGGTTTACTGCCGGTTTACTCCAAGCAGCTAAAGTTTAAATGCAGTCAGAGAATATATTAGCCAATCAAAGATTTGAATATATGAGTCATTGTTTTATTGGTTCACAAACACCTGCAAATGGCAGCAAAATGTCTGCCAATTCTGTTTGAGGCAGATGGATCGCAGCTGGATGGCAGCTGGATGGCGTCTGGACAGCAACTGGTGGCAGAGTTCCACAAGGCTTTTGTGAATATATTAATGTATTACTTAATTTTGGGCTGTCACTTTAAACACTGTAAACATTCACTTTGTCTTTTGCTTCTTGGACACCTTTCTGCTTCATACTGTCCATGCTGCTACTGACCCCTCCGCTAATGTGACACTCACTCTTGATTCCTCAACGTTATCCCTGTCATCAACACTTCCCCCGTCTTCTTTAACCTTCCTCGTTTTGTTTGTTGTAACTAACAAAGTGTGATTATTACTACTGTCATTAAGACTACCTTTAGGCGGCGGATCAAGTACGGATTGGTATGGAGAAACAGGATCCAGGTGGTCGCATTGATTGGAGCAACAGTTGCAATGTCTCTTTGTTAGCCTCTTCAGCGTGTTAGGTTTCAAGCGCCTTATATTGTTGACCTTACCTTTTGGACATGTGCATTGCTGTTTGTCGAGACGCTGTCCGAAGCTATACTTTTTGTGGTGAGGTCCATGTAACAGGGTAGTAAGATGTCTTGAGGCAGCAAATTGGATAACAAAGGTTCTGTGTGGAGTGGTAATAAGATTATCCTTCTCATTCATATCTTCAGGCCTTAAAAAGTGACTTGCTAGAAGGGAAATGATATGTACCTAGACGCATCATCCTTAAACCGTTCAGTTACAGCATTAGGAAACAAAGGCCATATTAAATTCAACTACAACATCATGAACGGAGACGCTTTACAAAATAGCTTGATGCTGTGAGCTTTCAGAGCCCGCCCACTGAGAAGAATTCTTAAATGAATAATGTCTTGAGGTACCATGAAACACATGGTAGAATTGACTTTCTTTCCCAAGTAATTTGCATTTCCCATTGGCACCACCAGGAAGTGAATCCATGACAAAAAAGAAAAATCAAACACAGTCTCTAAGGAACGCTTTCTGCATTTAGTCAGTCACAATATTGACCGGAACACTGCAACCTGGCCATTTTTAAATTCTCTGAAATCCTTGTAATCTCTTGAGCAACTCACGGTCTCAAAATGGTTGTCCAGTTATCCCTTGGCTGATTGTAAGATTATCCATCATATCTTGAGGTAGTCTGTGTAATATGCCATATCAACAGGGCCCCCAAGCTCATGGCATATAAATGACAAGGCTGCTGTGCGTGAAGTGAGGGAGAGAGTTCACATACTTCAATTCTTACCAGTATATCCACAACAATTATCCAAACGTCTGCAAACATAAGATATTTACTCCCCTCAGTTTTAAAAAGTATTCCCTTGGAAAGCTCATCAAGATCTTGAGTAAATAATGCAACCAAGCGTCAATGCCCTGCATGGTCACGAGAATTGCTTTTCAACAGCAAAACAGGTAGGACTGGCAACGATTTTGGCGGCCCCTAAGCTCACGCCCAATGTCTCCAGCAGTCACCATAAAAACCAGATACTTTAGGTCTTACTTTCCTAGACCTTTCCACCCAAACTCGTTGTTGTAGGAGTAGAGATGCAGAAATAAAGGTTGAAAGCCGTTTCAAACAGCGTCATCACAATTGCCGCGCCAAATTCTTCTGCTTCTTTGAAGTGACTCAACCCAAACATGACTGAAGACGCTCCCCACTTCCTGCACTATTTTGTCAATACGTTCTTGTAACAACTGATTTGTTGTCAGGTAAGGCAACGTTGAATTGTTGTTGACATTTATTAATTCTTGCCGCAACACAGGAGAGGAGAGCCAGACACGGATAACAGTGGAAATTGGAAAATAAGAAACAATGGGCTGATTTTTTGCAGCATTAGATTTGACTGTGTCCAACTTGAAGAATGCGGTAAGTGGGTAAAGAGAGGTTTTGCGACCAGCCTGTTTTCTTCTCCATGAGAGTTTGGCACCTCTTTGGAGGTAGTTTCAAAGGTAAAGCAAAGGAAAAAGCAACTAATTCTGCCACAAAGAGGAAATCCAGCAGTTCGATCTGCTGTACCTGCAGTTCAAAGAGCTGTGTTGTTAAGTAGGCCATTTGGTGCAGCGATCCGAATGTCTTTGGGTGAATATGGTTTTGCTATCAGTACATCCATCCGTCCAGAAGAACCATATTATCGCAGCAAATACCTCGAAAAGTCGTTGTACAAGCTCCAGCACCTGAAATTGTAAGGGATGCGGATTGACCGTCACCACCCCATCACCGTTGTTGGATCCTCCTCTTCCAGTATCCCAGCCTCTTCCTCTCCCACCACCATTGTCAGGGCTCCCACGCACTGTTGCCCCATACAGCGACAATAACGAGAGGTCTCTAGTCCCTGTGATGCCTCAAGTTGCACGCCAAACCAGAAAAACTGCAACTCCTCTCCGGAAACCACGAAAATCAAGAGCCCAACCATGCAGGTGCCAGCACGTATTTTAGCAGCCCCTGGAGTAAATGATCTTCCTCCCCTGGTTGCAGCGGCAATGACCTTAGCTCCATCTGTACCAGAGGAGCAAGATGAGATCCAGATTGACGATCAAGTCCGCCAATTATTTAATTCAGCATTGAGACGTACCGCACAATCTCCTGCAGCTGTACCCTCGACGAATTTGACACGCCGGAATTACGACAGCTTGTGGCAATCACCCAGCAACAGCTTGCAGAGGAAGCTGTTTCAGCGGAAGTTATTCGGTTAGCCTCAGCAATTAGGCCTGCAAACACGTTACTTTCTTACAACAAGAAGCAAGAGGAATGGGCTCGCTGGTGTGATCGCGAGTATCCCAACATACCAGGTCGCTACCTCGTTACTTCCAGCAAAATGGTGTGTTTCCTTCGACAAGAAGTTTGCAATCGGAAAAAAAAAACGCGAAAAAGAAATGCTGCAGGAGAAGCCTGATGGACAGCAGCACACTGAGAAAGCGACTGCTGCGCAAGGGTGTGTGGCATATCAACGTATGAGCAGTATTTGGCAGCTTTGAGCGATTTGTGGAAAGCACAGGTTAGTGGCTATTTGTAATTACCGCGTAAAATGTGTTCCATTTATATTTTTATTCTAATATTATTTATGTTAGACCATTAACGTTCGAATCCTGGGAAAAACTCACGCATGTGTAGGGTTACGGAGCTCAAATGTAATTTAAATATCGTTGGGTTTTTCATCTTTCTATTTTGTTTTACTCACCCACATTTGTATTTTGTCTAAGTTGTTCTTCCCCAAACTTTGCTTTATCTACGCGTTAATTAAGTTTTGAGTTGATCAGTTGTATTGAGCTCCTCATTCCATTTGAGGATGCGTTAATCCCTAAACTTTATTGTTTTACGTTTAGTTTATGATACGTAAATGGAGGGATTTAAGGGTCATGAGTTCTGTTGTAAATCCCCACCCTCTACATGTGTTGCAAAAAGTAGTTAATATTAATATATGGAAGTTTCATAGTTATCAGCTCCCTGTCACCTCTGGAGACTCCATCACCATTTTATAGTTTAATTCACTTTATTAATTCATTATATTTAATTACAGTTGAGCCCCGTAACCCCTACATCAACACGAGAAGGACGAAAGAGACGACAAACCTGTAATGTTTGATGGCACACAGTTCCACATCTGGAAGTACCGCATGATTGGGTACTTGAAAGGCAAAGGCCTTTGGAAGATCGTTGATAAGGGCCGGACGCCCTCTCTGAGGGAAGAAGCTGGACAGCACAACCTGACTGGAGACATCATCATGCTTATGACAAAGCTGGATACTTCCGAACGTATTGAGGAAGTTATTGCGATGATGCGGCAAGTGGCACCTCCGTTCCAGAGCGAAAGATGAAAACCGAAACAACTGGGCCTTCTCGTTCCGCTCAAGGTCATCATCATTTGGCTTCTAAAATGGCTACCAGGCAGTAGGTTCTTAAACGCGTGTTTGTTGTTTAATTCGTATTTCAAAGCATCCTGGAAATCGCATTGCAAAGCCGGAAGTTCAACTCTAAGGAGAAGGATGGCATCAGCCAGCTGATGTCTCTGAAGGGCCAGTTCACTTGGACAAAGTTGATGGAGCAGCTCCCCAGCTGTGTTGATGATAAGGCTGTTGCAATGTCAATCAAATCAAAGTTAAGCGAAGTATTATCAGTCTGTAGGTTGTCATTATTAATGGTTGAAGATTAGGGAACAGTATCAGACAGCCTTCAGAGCGGCCTTCTCTACAGCTCCAAGCACGCATGTCAAGGGCTATTACGTTGACGAGCGAAACAGAATTCATATTTTGTGGAAAGATGAAGAAGAGGTAATTCAACTTTTGCTTGCTCTATCTTTAAAAGTCCTATCCAAGACGTCGCAAAAAGTATTGGAGGCTGAAGTGATGACGAGGGTCGGCCGAAGTATGTCCCAAAATTGAAGATTACTTTGAAGAGGGATGAAGGCGATACGGAGGCTCCGCCCGAGAAACATAAGTGTAATTTTTTCCTGCAACAGTTGATTCTAATTGTGCTTGGAATAGATGAACTTCAACGAGAGAAAGATCAGCCACGCCTGATACGAGCAAGGGAAAGGAGAGGAGACCTAGTAGGGACGAGCAATCTGCCACTACGTCTAAGGAAACCGCTGCTTCACCCAAACGAGTCAGTCCAAAGGAAAGAGTAAGTGTGAACACATTTTTATATAACCTCACCCGGGGTACGGCTGGCAGTGTACTGGCGCATGCGGCGTTGTTAACTACCAGCATCTAACCTATTCTTTTCTCATAAAGCCGTCAAAGAATTTTCGACAACTTCACCAACATCACCTAGAACACTTAGAGATAGGGGTAAGCGTTGATTATTTAAAGGAAACGGCTGTTGAAATAGGTATCGTTCAATATACCAGTCTAACCTATTTGCCTTTACCTAAAGCTGTCAAGGAACCTTCCGTCTCGGTGAGTCACGTCACCGA
Source organism: Chytridium lagenaria (assembly GCA_025449115.1). Taxonomy (NCBI): domain Eukaryota; kingdom Fungi; phylum Chytridiomycota; class Chytridiomycetes; order Chytridiales; family Chytridiaceae; genus Chytridium; species Chytridium lagenaria. The sequence goes on from JAHLKC010000035.1 coordinate 142,192, forward strand.
CATCACCGACATCTCCAAGAACACTTAGAGATAGGGGTAAGCGTTGATTGGTTTAGAGGAAAATTGCTGAATCGTTAAAACTGACTGTTTTCGAATTGGTGTTATCGCATTCTTTTCTCTTCAATGGTTGAAAAAACTAGGCCAAAAAAAGGGTACATTATTACATTTTCTTTTTTGAATTTTCCTTTTGTTTAATAATTTAAACTTATTTACTACCATGTCAAACGGTAGCGTTGAATAGTAATGCTGTCGATACCAACAGTATCGGTAGTTTATCATGGATTTCTAATTAGAATAATTTTCTTTGTAACTAGGTGAGGAAGCGGCTACCAAGGTGAAAGGCAAAGCGGTCAAGAAGGTGAAGATTTTTTTTTTCTCGTACGATCCACAACAATAGTATCATAAAACAACGACAATTAATAAAAAATTGAGGAAAAACACATCCGTCAGCACGCAGGACTACAGCCATTAACGAGCGTAGTCCGGTGATAACTGCAGTAGTCGTCGTGCTACTCCTCATTATATGCAGGACAACACTTTTTTGTACTTACCACAACAGTACTTACAAATAAAGCACGGATAAATAAATTTTAATTACAGCACGGATAATATAATTGAAACCATAAGGACAGTATAATAGAACATATCCGTCACCACGGCGGTACTACCGCTCAAAACACCTGTATGATGGCCTCAGCACTTGTAGTATAGCGTAAGCTGTAGACGGGACTCACTTGCTTTAACTGATACGTCTATAGCTCTGATGCCGATCGTTGCAAAGTTTTAATTGAGTACAAGGAGAGAATTCTAAATTTTGAGACTTTAACGGCACCACGGCCAAAAGATGATTTTATATTGCAAGACTACCAACGTGAGCCAAAGATAACTCAAGTAACCTGATTCCTCCTTTCGTTAACTAACTTTAAAGAAAACAAAATTTGTATGCGGGTGAAGAATTAGAACGAATTGAATGCAACTGCTCTCGAGCAATTGCTGGGTGCATTCATAAAGATGCTATTCCTTTTGTCCGGCACCATATTCGCCACCCTATGGGTAGGTTGTCCAATTTCTGTCAAAGTAGTTCTGACGTCTACTGGCGTATGCGGCGGTTTGTCAACGTTTTTGGGAGACAACCGCCGCTAACGCTTGTATACGTTTCAAAGTCATTTGCAATCATATAATTGGCGGCAGTTTACGAGAGTATACGTCTGATACAGTCTTTATTATACTTTATACAACTATAGATAATGACCCCGTCATTGGATTACACTTCACCCCAAAATACAAGATATTCGCTGTTTTGGATGATGCAATCTCATTAGGCTCTCAGTGGGTTATAACGCGTCTGTTTGTCAACAGCAATCGCAAGGTCTCATTCCATTGTCAAGGGATCCGATGCAGAAACGGCAAGATTGATGTGAACCCATGCCGTCACATAGAAATACTAAGAATGGCCGATCCTGTTAACCTCAGTTTCTCTGTCAGTGCGGTCGCTCAAGAAGATTATATTAAAGACTCATCCATATCGTGGAAGCCTATACCACCACCTTTTTCATCGCTTATCACTTTGGAAAATCTAAGGGAGAAGATCTTTGGCCGCAAAGAGTTTTCAGAGCAGCGGAGGCGGCATTCAGAACTCCGGGCGCAGTGTTTTACCTTGAAAACGACTCGCAGTGTATATGTGGGTTGAAAATCACTGATTGCACTTCTCCAAGAAGACTGCGTTGGTCAAAACTCTACGATGAAAATGGGGCCGTGACGTGCTTTGTTGAAACCGCGAAGTGCACCCAATGCCCTTCACGTTCCAACCGGTACATTGGGCCCGACCTAGGGAATCTCGGCATCTTCAATAAGAACAACTTCTGCCTCGTCACCCATTTTTTTTTGGACAAGATCACGGAACTTATAACCTCAACGACATTCTCATTTTACGTCTACCACAAGCATCTTAAATCTAACTACAATGAGTACGGGGCTGGTAAATGTCATATTCCCCCACCTTCTCCAAAAGTTATATCATCAGTAAGTTATTGTCTTTTTATCATATACTGCAGTACAGAACTTAGGGTCGCCGTTGGCGCGCGTAGGCCTGGCTTTTTTGTAGGGTTAACCCAATTTTCGATTAGATTTGGTTTGCTTTTCGTGTGCGGCAAGATCTTACATTGAATATTCAGTGTCATTTTGTAAACGTGACGGTTATGATTTGGTAGCTTGCGACGGAATCAGTATTGGTTATCAGGAGGACAAACGAACTCAGTCACTCCGACCACCTACTACTTTAGAAACGTCAAGTACTCAAAACAGGACAGTACAGTACATTCGAGGAAAACAAGGGTAGACTGAGAAACGTGAGTCTAACAGAAACCTACAGTTTGTTACCAATCGTGAGGATAGAGAGGCAGGACGAACTTTTTGCAAGTTGTATAAAACGGCATCTTCTCGAATTAGCTCAGAGTTATTACAAAGTGGGCAGGCGTTGTGTCGTCGTCTGCACAAGCATTGGAACAAATTTCGAAATTCATTGAATTTATTCTGAATGGAAATAGATGGACTAAGGCCGAATTTGAGTCATTGAGAGTACTTTTGAAGGTGGTGAGTGTTAGAGTAAACCTTGCCTCGAAACTAAACACAAAGTAAGGTCTTTTGCGAGCAGTCGGTTGTTACAATTATAATTCCCACTGGACGTGAATGCCTCCAAAATTGTCTCGCTGGTCATCGTTACCCACTGCAGAGCGACTGGAACTGATCGACGACCTTCGGCAACACCTACCAAGTTTTGGCAACGTTCTGTTCCAAGTCATTGTTGTAGGCAACGACTTGTTTTTTCACCCTGAATTTGTGGATCTTTCGGTTTGGTTACGCGACCGGGTAACAATGTAATGAATCTGCATAGCCCCCTCGTAAGGTAAAAAGACTCCTGCCGTGCAAAGTCCCTAACAATAGTATAGACAGGCTCATTTTACTTCCTACCTGAGATGAGGCAACGGCCACAATATAAAAATTTAGGGCGCGCCGACAACCTACCAAGTCGTACTTACAGTAACACGTCGAGTAAGCCCTCCGGCTGTCCAAAGTACTATGAAAGACAGCGAAAGGCAAAATCCCTGACAGCGGGGGCTATGGTTTTCTTATGTCGCCATAGATTCTATATTGGCTTTCATATGTTCCCTTCTGCTGAGGGCATAAATGATGTGTTTTCTACAATCCTTACCAGGTATTATTTAGTTTACATCTGCTGAAAAAGAAATGCGTTAAACTTTTTAGATTTGAGACTTGTCCCTTGTTGGGTTTCGCTCACTTGACTCACGAGGACGCGTCAGGATCACTCGCACCATTAGTCCGCGGCGTCGGGCGCAACACTAGAGTGCTCTGGAATTTACGCGTCGTTAGAGTTGAGCGCGAACGCGCCCATTGGACTTCTCATTTACATTCTGGACTCATTTTAATTTCCCACTTTGATTTACCTTCCTTGATTGGTTTATTTTCTTTATGCCAGTTTAATTATAATTCTACCTGTTTGTGATTGGACATTCCCTTCTAGCCTTTATTCCCTTTGTTCCCGTCAAGGCCCTCTGATTTGTTTATCTTTGTAGTGGAGAGTTTAACGCGTGAGTGTACGCGTCTCCGATAGGTTTACCTTTGTGTTGTCTTTCCTCTTTACTTGTTCGTTTTGTTTCAGTATTTAAAGACTCGTGTGTTGAGTCGAAATAAATTAAGAACGTTGTTCGAGCAAAAGTGCGTTTAACTTTGTTTTAATTGAGCCCCGTGAACAACAAGTATTCAACATCTCTTATAAATTATAAGAAAAGACACATATTTGTTGTCCAACAGACACTGAGAAGAGACACAATAGACATGTTTTAAATTTTACTTTTGATGACACCGACCTCTTACACCGAACGTGATTTTGTTGTTGTCTTTTTTTTAACGTGCATATCCTAAGTTGCAATGAATGCCACAACAGAGCGCAACTTCTGCAAAGGGTTGCTGCCGAGGACCAAGGAATTCAATTGATGTTTTCTATGGCTGAACTTCAGCTCCTCCTAATGAGCTCCAAAGGGTGCCATTTTCAAGCAGTGCGAATAATAAGAAGACCATTGCTTACATGATGACATCCCTTCACATTGGGAAGCTGTTTTTGTTGACGAGTATCTGGAACATGGCCAAACCACGAAGCACTAACTTGGATGCAAACGCAAAGAAAGCATTATGGTGGACTCGCTGCAAAGCAGTTTCAGGTTACAATCTTTATTCTGCTTTATAGCTGTTAACAAGTGTTAGGTTTTTAAACACGTTTACAAGAGAAAATCCTGTAGTTAGTCTTCGCAAGATGTACGTCAGGTTTAACGAGATTCGAAAACCAATTTTGTTGAACTTCCGTTCTACATTAACTAACAAATCGCGAAACGGTTATTGCCTCTTTAAAGACTCATGAATTAGAGGAACTGCATGATCTAGAAGATTTACTTTTGGTTGGATTTAAGTCAGAGCATGGGGAAAGATGGGATACGAAGGAAGAGTGTGTGAAGTATTAGCGGATGCTATCATCAGTAACTACATGTTTTGCGTTAATAATTAACTTTTATCGTAGGGTTCAAAAATAGAAACAACAAGCATCATGTTGGTCTGCAACAAAAATCTGGTGCAAACGAGAGGATTAGGAGACAGCCAGACTTAGGTATGATGTTTACACAGTTAGTACCTTACATGATTTTCAGTTGCAACACAAATCCATGTCAACTCCGTTCAGCGCCAAAACATGACAGAGATTACAGAGGCCAAAGATGTTACCCCTACAACCAGTTCCTGCACTAAAGAAGCTTCTAACCAGGTAGTGAAGCTCGCATCAACTGAAGATACTGCAAAACTACCACGGTAACGCTGTTTTATCTTTAATATTCATCTTCTTTCACTGACATTTTTGCCAGACGCTCCTCCAATCTTCAGGGACATCAAATGCAGCATTGGATCCCAGCAAGTATCTCAACTTGATGGAATCGTCACCATCTCCTACTGTTCCTGCAAGGACCATGATGGAAGCATACAAGAGAATCCCTTGACTACGTCAACGACAACAACGTCCAACGAAGATCCTATTGGCGCCTCCAAAAGCACCAGTTCAGGCGGAGCACGAAGCTCAACTTGGTATGGTCAATCAACTTGAACCCAACGATGATGATTACGACGTCGACATCGAAATGGTTTCTTTAGACTTGCAGTCGAAGGACAGGGACTTAGGAAAACATACCATTCCTGTGAAGGAAAGGAGAAAGATTAGTTGACAGTGTTGCTGGGAGCCGAAAAGTTAATGTTCGCTTCCAAATCCATGGTTACAGCAGCGTAATCTGCGCTTCAGTGTTATCAAAAGACGGCAAAATAGGTATGTTCTCCAAAGTCTCCTTCATCAGTTCACAAAACTCCATCAGTGCTACTTTATTGCCTTTTTTTCTTATAAGCGTTTTTCTGATGTTCCTTTCAGTATATAAGGATGATGCGTTTGCGGTCGCTCACCGTTTGATTGATAATGTGGGCTCGGTGCTGTTTGATGGAGATCCTTCATTTGTTGATATTGCGGATATACTTTTGTCAACAACAACACTGGAGAAATGCAATATGACACAAACGGCGAGGTTCCTTTTCAAAAGGATGCTCTTCTTAAAGTTTTCATAATACTGAGGAAGTCCGGTACGCTAATTCACTTCTGTGCCTTTATGAGTTAACCGATCTTCCGTACTATTGTTGTCACATTTTTTTTAAGCAGTAAAGGGCAGTGCGGAACTGACATATCCAAGCACAAGCCTGATAAGTCACATGGCAAGATGAAAGAGCTCGACTCTGGCAGCAGGCGCCTTTCCCAAGGTCGAGGTCGCTTGTCAAGCAGTGAAAGCCGGAAACCCTCGCGCAAACGGCATCGATCTGACAAAGTTTCTAAGCTGATGTCATCTGATGACGATGACTACAATTCGGATCATTCTGAAGATTTTTTCATAGTGCACCTAGTTCACCACCCGCCGACAACATACAAGACGAGGCTACATCAGCATCCGATCAGTCTACTGCGAATGCTTCATCGAGTGATGAGGAATTTACGTCTTCATCAAAGGAGTTTTTTAAAGCATCTCGAAAACGGCAATTGAAAGATTCTTCGCAATACAACCACAAGAAAGTCAACCGACGGAAGGACGCAAGGAAGTTGTCGGGAAATTGTCTTCAAAGAATGTTACCAAGCAGACTATACATCAAATGATGAAACTGGGGAAAGCATTCTGGAGGCTTACATGTAGGGGTTTACGGGGCTCTTTGTAATTATAGTAATAAACTTAATAAACTAATTATTGTATAATGAACTGGTGAACGAGGTCTCCAGAGGTGACGACTAATTAATACTGATGACAACTAACTTATCATTTAATATAGCTTAAAACAATACATTATGATATGTGGGTGGCACTCCTAGCCTTAAGGTCTTCTGACCGTGCATCCCTCATTGTCCCAAAACTAAACAAAATAAATAAACTACGGGCGGGGTTTAAAACATATCAAACTGACAACTTTTTGACTTAAGGAATGAAGGCAAGAATTTAGACGGGGCAACAATAGACTTAGACAAATTTAAATGCGGGTGAGTAAACAAACTAGAAAGATGAAACCCAACATTCTCCCCCTCAGCTTTCTAAACGTGCAGTTTTACTCAACTACTTAACCATCCCAAACTTGGCGCGTAATTCTTCAAACTGAGTTCGCGGTAATGCTTTAGTAAACAAATCTGCAGGTTGTAACTTCGTGTTAAGGTATTCAACGCGTATCTTCTTCGCGTTAACTCTGTCTCTGATGACGTGAAACCTTCGGTCCACATGACGAGAACTCTGTGATATGATTGGCGTGCTGGCTAGCGCGTTTGCTGTCGTGTTGTCGCCATAAATGACTGGTGCGTCGTTAAACGAGTATCCTAGCTCCCCCAGAAGCTGACTAACCCAAATCATATGTGATGATGCCTCACTCAAAGAGACATATTCAGCCTCGGCAGTAGACTGAGCCGTTGTCGCTTGCTTCTTAGTTCCCCACACAACAGCTCCCCCATTCAAAGTAATCACAAATCCACTAGTAGACTTCATGTCCGCAGGGTCCGTCCCCATGTCGGCATCGGCATAACCCACCAACTCCAGTTTCTCTCGACGTGAGTATTGAATCCCCAGCTGCTTCGTCTGCTGAAGATATCCACAAGTGCGGTAAAGCGCGTCCCAATGTGCTGGGTAAGGATTTTCTTGAAATCTAGCCGCCATTCCCAGTGCAAACGCGATATCTGGTCGCGTCCAATCATAGCATGCATCAAGGATCCGGTGTACTGTCGGTATCCTTGTCCCTTCTCGTTCGTTTTAGTTATCTCGCCTTCCATCGTCTTCAACAGCTTTTTGACAGCGTCCATTGGCGTGTAATGTAAAAGGGTTTTCGGTAATTCCAGCTTATGACCCATCGTTTCGATGTATCTCTGCTGGAACACCACAATCTTCCCTTTCACACGATCATAGCGGCACTGCCAGCCCAACACGTATCGAAAACTTGCAGCTCGTGTTCCACGGTAACGTCTCATAAATCTTTTCTCCGATCTGTCCAGTTCCTCCTTGCTTGTTGACGCTTCAATGATATCGTCGACATAGACTCCTTTCATGGTAAGGTCCTTGCCGTTCTCTTGTAGTAGAGACACGGGTCTGCTGCTGACCTCGTGAAACGCTCCTCATCGACTTGGAATGTGTTCAGGTCGTTATTGAAACACATCGGTGCTTGAACCAAGCCGTAGAGACTCTTCATGCACAAGCAAACCCAGTCTTCTTTCCCTTCAACAACGAATCCTTCAGGTTGCTCGATATAGATCTCGTGATCTTCTAGCTTGCCGTTTAAAAACGCGGTCTTAACATCGTATTGCCTAATCTCCATGTCCTCTTGACAGGCAATCGCCAGCATGACTCTCAACGTGGCTTGCTTAATAACGGGTGCAAACTTCTCATCGTAATCAAGACCTTGTTTCTGCGAATATCCTTTTGCAACAAAACGTCCTTTCGTTTGTCCAAATTTCCCAACTCATTGTTGGGTTTCGCTCACTTGACTCACGAGGACGCGTCAGGATCACTCGCACCATTAGTCCGCGGCGTCGGGCGCAACACTAGAGTGCTCTGGAATTTACGCGTCGTTAGAGTTGAGCGCGAACGCGCCCATTGGACTTCTCATTTACATTCTGGACTCATTTTAATTTCCCACTTTGATTTACCTTCCTTGATTGGTTTATTTTCTTTATGCCAGTTTAATTATAATTCTACCTGTTTGTGATTGGACATTCCCTTCTAGCCTTTATTCCCTTTGTTCCCGTCAAGGCCCTCTGATTTGTTTATCTTTGTAGTGGAGAGTTTAACGCGTGAGTGTACGCGTCTCCGATAGGTTTACCTTTGTGTTGTCTTTCCTCTTTACTTGTTCGTTTTGTTTCAGTATTTAAAGACTCGTGTGTTGAGTCGAAATAAATTAAGAACGTTGTTCGAGCAAAAGTGCGTTTAACTTTGTTTTAATTGAGCCCCGTGAACAACAAGTATTCAACATCTCTTATAAATTATAAGAAAAGACACATATTTGTTGTCCAACAGACACTGAGAAGAGACACTATAGACATGTTTTAAATTTTACTTTTGATGACACCGACCTCTTACACCGAACGTGATTTTGTTGTTGTCTTTTTTTTAACGTGCATTACCTAAGTTGCAATGAATGCCCACAACAGAGAGTAACTTCTGCAAAGGGTTGCTGCCGCCGAGGACCAAGGAATTCAATTGATGTTTTCTATGGCTGAACTTCAGCTCCTACCTAATGAGCTCCAAAGGGTGCCATTTTCAAGCAGTGCGAATAATAAGAAGACCATTGCTTACATGATGACATCCCTTCACATTGGGAAGCTGTTTTTTGTTGATGAGTATCTGGAACATGCCAAACCACGAAGCACTAACTTGGATGCAAACGCAAAGAAAGCATTATGGTGGACTCGCTGCAAAGCAGTTTTCAGGTTACAATCTTTATTCTGCTTTATAGGTTAACAAGTGTTAGGTTTTTAAACACGTTTACAAGAGAAAATCCTGTAGTTAGTCTTCGCAAGATGTACGTCAGGTTTAACAGAGATTCGAAAACCAATTTTGTTGAACTTCCGTTCTACATTAATCTAACAAATTGCGAAACGGTTATTGCCTCTTTAAAGACTCATGAATTAGAGGAACTGCATGATCTAGAAGATTTACTTTTGGTTGGATTTAAGTCAGAGCATGGGGAAAGATGGGATACAAAGGAAGAGTGTGTGAAGTATTTAGCGGATGCTATCATCAGTAGCTACATGTTTTGCGTTAATAATTAACTTTTACATCGTAGGGTTCAAAAATAGAAACAACAAGCAATCATGTTGGTCTGCAACAAAAATCTGGTGCAAACGAGAAGATTAGGAGACAGCCAGACTTAGGTATGATGTTTACACAGTTAGTTCCTTACAGGATTTTTCAGTTGCAACACAAATCCATGTCAACTCTGTTCAGCGCCAAAACATGACAGAGATTACAGAGGCCAAAGATGTTACCCCTACAACCACTTCCAGCACTAAAGAAGCTTCTAACCAGGTAGTGAAGCTCGCATCAACTGAAGATACTGCAAAACTACCACGGTAACGCTGTTTTATTCTTTAATATTCATCTTCTTTCACTGTCATTTTTGCCAGACGCTCCTCCAAATCTTCAGGGACATCAAATGCAGCATTGGATCCCAGCAAGTATCTCAACTTGATGGAATTGTCACCATCTCCTACTGTTCCTGCAAGGACCGATGATGGAAGCATACAAGAGAATCCCTTGACTACGTCAACGACAACAACGTCCAACGAAGATCCTATTGGCGCCTCCAAAAGCACCAGTCAGGCGGAGCACGAAGCTCAACTTGGTAGGGTCAATCAACTTGAACCCAACAATGATGATTACGACGTCGACATCGAAATGGTTTCTTTAGACTTGCAGTCGAAGGACAGGGACTTAGGAAAACATACCATTCCTGTGAAGGGAAAGGAGAAAGACTTAGTTGACAGTGTTGCTGGGAGCCGAAAAGTTAATGTTCGCTTCGAAATCCATGGTTACAGCAGCGTAATCTGCGCTTCAGTGTTATCAAAAGACGGCAAAATAGGTATGTTCCTCCAAAGTCTCCTTCATCAGTTCACAAAACTCCATCAGTGCTACTTTATTGCCTTTTTTTCTTATAAGCGTTTTTCTGATGTTCCTTTCAGTATATAAGGATGATGCGTTTGCGGTCGCTCACCGTTTGATTGATAATGTGGCCTCGGTGCTGTTTGATGGAGATCCTTCATGTTTTTTTTGTTGATATTGCGGATATACTTTTTGTCAACAACAACACTGGAGAAATGCAATATGACACAAACGGCGAGGTTCCTTTTCAAAAGGATGCTCTTCTTAAAGTTTTCATAATACTGAGGAAGTCACGGTACGCTAATTCACTTCTGTGCCTTTATGAGTTAAGCGATCTTCCGTACTATTGTTGTCACATTTTTTATTAAGCAGTAAAGGGCAGTGCGGAACTGACATATCCAAGCACAAGCCTGATAAGTCACATGGCAAGATGAAAGAGCTCGACTATGGCAGCAGGCGCCTTTCCCAAGGTCGAGGTCGCTTGTCAAGCAGTGAAAGCCGGAAACCCTCGCGCAAACGGCATCGATCTGACAAAGTTTCTAAGCTGATGTCATCTGATGACGATGACTACAACTCGGATCATTCTGAAGATTTTTGTCATAGTGCACCTAGTTCACCACCCGCCGACAACATACAAGACGAGGCTACATCAGCATCCGATCAGTCTACTGCGAATGCTTCATCGAGTGATGAGGAATTTACGTCTTCATCAAAGGAGTTTTTTAAAGCATCTCGAAAACGGCAATTGAAAGATTCTTCGCAATACAACCACAAGAAAGTCAACCGACGGAAGGACGCAAGGAAGTTGTCGGGGAAATTGTCTTCAAAGAATGTTACCAAGCAGACTATACATCAAATGATGAAACTGGGGAAAGCATTCTGGAGGCTTACATGTAGGGGTTTACGGGGCTCTTTGTAATTATAGTAATAAACTTAATAAACTAATTATTGTATAATGAACTGGTGAACGAGGTCTCCAGAGGTGACGACTAATTAATACTGATGACAACTAACTTATCATTAATATAGCTTAAAACAATACATTATGATATGTGGGTGGCACTCCTAGCCTTAAGGTCTTCTGACCGTGCATCCCTCATTGTCCCAAAACTAAACAAATAAATAAACTACGGGCGGGGTTTAAAACATATCAAACTGACAACTTTTTGACTTAAGGAATGAAGGCAAGAATTTAGACGGGGCAACAATAGACTTAGACAAATTTAAATGCGGGTGAGTAAACAAACTAGAAAGATGAAACCCAACATTCTCCCCCTCAGCTTTCTAAACGTGCAGTTTTACTCAACTACTCTAACCATCCCAAACTTGGCGCGTAATTCTTCAAACTGAGTTCGCGGTAATGCTTTAGTAAACAAATCGCAGGTTGTAACTTCGTGTTAAGGTATTCAACGCGTATCTTCTTCGCGTTAACTCTGTCTCTGATGACGTGAAACCTTCGGTCCACATGACGAGAACTCTGTGATATGATTGGCGTGCTGGCTAGCGCGTTTGCCGTCGTGTTGTCGCCATAAATGACTGGTGCGTCGTTAAACGAGTATCCTAGCTCCCCCAGAAGCTGACCCAAATCATATGTGATGATGCCTCACTCAAAGAGACATATTCAGCCTCGGCAGTAGACTGAGCCGTTGTCGCTTGCTTCTTAGTTCCCCACACAACAGCTCCCCCATTCAAAGTAATCACAAATCCACTAGTAGACTTCATGTCCGCGGGTCCGTCCCCATGTCGGCATCGGCATAACCCACCAACTCCAGTTTCTCTCGACGTGAGTATTGAATCCCCAGCTGCTTCGTCTGCTGAAGATATCCACAAGTGCGGTAAAGCGCGTCCCAATGTGCTGGGTAAGGATTTTCTTGAAATCTAGCCGCCATTCCCAGTGCAAACGCGATATCTGGTCGCGTCCAATCATAGCATGCATCAAGGATCCGGTGTACTGTCGGTATCCTTGTCCCTTCTCGTTCGTTTTAGTTATCTCGCCTTCCATCGTCTTCAACAGCTTTTTGACAGCGTCCATTGGCGTGTAATGTAAAAGGGTTTTCGGTAATTCCAGCTTATGACCCATCGTTTCGATGTATCTCTGCTGGAACACCACAATCTTCCCTTTCACACGATCATAGCGGCACTGCCAGCCCAACACGTATCGAAAACTTGCAGCTCGTGTTCCACGGTAACGTCTCATAAATCTTTTCTCCGATCTGTCCAGTTCCTCCTTGCTTGTTGACGCTTCAATGATATCGTCGACATAGACTCCTTTCATGGTAAGGTCCTTGCCGTTCCTCTTGTAGTAGAGACACGGGTCGCTGCTGACCTCGTGAAACGCTCCTCATCGACTTGGAATGTGTTCAGGTCGTTATTGAAACACATCGGTGCTTGAACCAAGCCGTAGAGACTCTTCATACACAAGCAAACCCAGTCTTCTTTCCCTTCAACAACGAATCCTTCAGGTTGCTCGATATAGATCTCGTGATCTTCTAGCTTGCCGTTTAAAAACGCGGTCTTAACATCGTATTGCCTAATCTCCATGTCCTCTTGACAGGCAATCGCCAGCATGACTCTTAACGTGGCTTGCTTAATAACGGGTGCAAACTTCTCATCGTAATCAAGACCTTGTTTCTGCGAATATCCTTTTGCAACAAAACGTCCTTTCCGTTTGTCCAAATTTCCCAACTCATTGTTGGGTTTCGCTCACTTGACTCACGAGGACGCGTCAGGATCACTCGCACCATTAGTCCGCGGCGTCGGGCGCAACACTAGAGTGCTCTGGAATTTACGCGTCGTTAGAGTTGAGCGCGAACGCGCCCATTGGACTTCTCATTTACATTCTGGACTCATTTTAATTTCCCACTTTGATTTAACTTCCTTGATTGGTTTATTTTCTTTATGCCACTTTAATTATAACTTCCACCACTTCCCACGATGACGGTTCCTACCACCACCATCTCTCTCGTTCTCTGAGGTATCATCACTCGACTCCCCCAAGTCCTTCTTCTTCCCAGAGCGACACTTGTTTGCATAGTGTCCTATAGTCTTGCGCTTAAAACAAGTCACTAACCTTTTATCTCCACCTTTCGACGCGTCCTTTCCTGCTGGTTTCTTCCCCTTACGCGCTCTTATCGTGAAGAAGGCCTCCGCTTCCTCCGATGCCTCCACGCGGTTCTTGATCTTTTCTTCACAGTTGAGAAGCCTGGCAACGACCAGGTTGTAGTCCTTGACCGCTTTGTCATCCGTTGTAATGTTGGCAACCGCGACGTCGTAAGCTTCCGGGAGTTTGGTGAGCAGGTGAGCAATGTATTGCTCGTTGGAGACAGCCTCGCCGGCTGCCTTGAGTTGGTTGACCATTGTGAAAAGTTCTGCAACAAATACGCGTATAGACGCGTCCTCCTTCATTCTGAGACGCGTGAGCTTGCGCGTGAGGGCGTTGCGGTTGGGTTGGGATTTCTGCTCAAATGACGACACGAGGCACTCCCACGCTTCCTTGGCCGTGAAGTCCTCTCCAATCAAGTATAAGACCGAATCAGTCACTCGAGACTCTATCCAATTCTTAGCATGATCGTTAGCCGACTGCTCCTTGACCCGCAGATCCTTCTCTTCTTTGTTTGGAGCGTTCTCGTTAACGTACGGCGTAAATCCTATCTCAGTGATCGCCCAAAGACTCTTGTCCTTGAGGTAAGTGGTCATCTGACGTTTCCAGATATGAAAGTCTTGCCCGTCAAACTTGACTGGCTTGCTGCGCTCGTCATCTAAGTCCTCTTTCTTTCCCATATCGTCAGAGAAATGCTACCACTGTTGAGTACTTGTTGTTTATGGGCTCAATAAATCAAAATTAAACGAACTTTGCTCAAACAACGTTCTTAATTTATTTTGATTCAACACAGGAGTCTTTAAATACTCAAACAAAACGAACAAGTAACGAGGAAAGACAACACAAAGGTAAACCTATTGGAGACGCGTACACTCACGCGTTAAACTCTCCACTACAAAGATAAACAAATCAGAAAGCCTTGACGGGAACAAAGGGAATAAAGGCTAGAAGGGAATGTCCAATCACAAACAGGTAGAGTTATAATTATACTGGCATAAAGAAAATAAACCAATCAAGGAAGGTAAATCAAAGTGGAAATTCAAAACAAGTCCAGAATGTAAATTAGAAGTCCAGTGGGCGCGTTCGCGCTCAAATCACTACCGTTTCAAACTTATCATCCACCGAACTAAGGGTTGTAGTTTTGCAAGGGCATGTGATTGTAAGTGAGGAAATCACATTATCTGCATGAACTTTATAGTTAAAACACTTAGCAAAAATCAGAAATTTCTGGTTACACAACATTATTTTGACCGTAAATGTTTTGTTGTTTGAAGGGTGATATTATATATTTCATCTGAAGGGTGATATTCCCTTCAACACAAAGGAATAAAATTGCTTGAGAAGAAAAGAAACTTACACAGTTTTTCTTTCACTGAGACTTCCTGTTTAAGCATAAACAGCACACTATTGCCTATATATACGGCCAGGTGACCTTCTTGTTCAATCCAAGATTTTCACTACTATTTTATTCCTCTCCTCATATTACGATCACGTTCCCACTCTGACACAAAACTGCCGTAAAGTCCGGTAGATCACCATGTCTACTATTTTATTCCTCTCCTCACTTACAATCACGTTCCACTCTAACAAAAGTATACATGCAGTGTGTGACACCAAAGATATGTATGAAAATTTCGACCCCAGTATACCAATATCTCCCTAGGAAGCATTTCCGACCCCAATCTTCTAAGGGGTCTTGTAAGGGGTATGAAAACGGAATTTTATAAAAGCGCAAAAAATATTTGAAAGTGAAAATTTTCATATTTGATTTTTTATTCTTTCATTAAGAAAACCTGAGGCTGGGAGTTCACTGTGTTGTCAGCACTCTAGAAAACCCCTGTCACAAATTATTCCATGACATATTCAAATGTGTAACCTTTTTTTTCAAATTTTTTTTATATTTGGAAAAATAATAATGTTTGAAGCATCCAGGGAGGTTTTGGTGGTAGCCTGAATCAGTCAAATGCTGGGAACGTTGTGACTCTCACCCAGACGGCTGCGAGAACTACCTCAAGGAAGGGACTTTGTTACTTTCCAGGCCTCTCAGTACTATGATGAGAAGGATGGTCTTCAAAAGCCGTGCAGCAAGTGTGGGATTCTTCAAGATTATGAGCCAACATGCGTTGTTGGAATGCTTTCGGCATTATCCTCGCCATTGGTGATTATGATGGATTTGTTGGCGTTGTATCCAGGCTATGTGCTTCAGACTCATCAAAAGAAGTCAGGAGATCAAGCGTAAATTTTATTTTACAAAGCTGTTGCTGACATCACCAGTATGTGAAAACACGGCAGCTGATGTCAGGGTTATTGAAGGATCTCCATCCATTGGCTGATAAAGTAGGTAATCAGACTTTCAATGATCATTTTTTCATTCATTTGCTAATTGTAGGCTAAGTAACATTTCACAAGTTCTTTGTTATGGCTTCCTTCCTGCAGTGACCTCATTTTCTCCCTTTCTTCTCTATTTCTTCACCATTCGTCCTTTCCTACTTTTGCCTTTTCACCCTTCTTTTGTTTGCCTCTCCTTTTGACTCTGCTCCTGCAGCACAGATAGCTGCTTTGCTTGCATTGATAACTGATTCATCTGTTATTTTCGAAATAGCCTCGTTGATTTTGTGTTGTGTTTGGAATCTCAATTTTTCGCGTGGGGAAGCGACCTCTTTTCTTGATACTTTTCAGTGGAGCCTTTAACTGCATCATCAATGCTTCCAATTGGAAGGCCTTCTCTATAAGCCTCATAAAATCTTTGTTCTCTGAAAGTACATTATGATTGTGAATAAATGTACGGTTATGAAGCACAAAACTTCTTACCGTTAACAGTGGTATTGTTGACATAGCTTCCATCACATCTCTGTGAGATTCATTAATATCTGCGCAATCGAATTCTCTGTCGCCTTAAACACCACTTTAAATAACACCAACAAAGCTCAATGGAATTCAGCTCGCAGTGAAATTTTGGCAAAAAGATTTAAATGTCCCGCCTCTGTCACGATCTCTGTAACGGTGGGTACTGTTGCGATAAAATCTTCCTGTCTTCTAAAATCCGGTATCCACAGCATCCATGCCTATCTCCATCATCCAGTGGTCGCTGCTTTTTTGGTTTCCTGCAATTTTAACTATAATGTAGAATGAATACTATAAATAACTGTTCACACTTATAGTAAGACCCTGAAGAGAACCCCCTTTCCTTGAAACAACTTTCGCTCTTTTAGCTTGCCCAACCAGTGGTCCATCCTTAAACGATAATACTTGTTTTCGGTGTTGTTGTGCAGCTGAAATGTCGCTCCAAAACATGAATAAATTCAGTGTCGCTCGCCACGAAGCTTGTCCTCATTTCATATTGCTCGCAACTAAAAACAAGCGTTATGATTTGTGCTGTTGTCATAAATAAAGTGAGCCTGCACGTGAGGGCCAAATTTGGCTTCAAAAACAAGAATGGCGCACGCAATTGATCACACGCTTGCTTTCCATCAAAAAACATCTGTTGTGCGCCAATCTTCAAGGTCACCTTCGCAGAATTCCAACTTTAACCCCTTTCTTTTCTCATATTCTTAGCCTCATCCTCACTACATGTCAAGAACCCGTCATGCTCAGTAATAAACGGAAACCAAATGCTGGACCTTTGCCCTTTGGTAGCAAGGTGGGGGTGCATCCTTCTTTCCCCAATAAAACCTCGAAGTTTCATAGGTGGCGCAAGTTGTTTCATCTTGTTAAACAGCTATGAATTCTCGTTCATCTGTGTGAAGATGAGGATGCACAAATTCTGTAAGGTTGTTTGATCCAGGGGGGGATTTGAATTGAGATTCTTTACTTGACAGGATCTCTAATTTCTTCAAAAACTTGTCTCGGTATTCAACTACTAGTGGACGTTTCTGTCCATCAACATATATCCCCTTCTTCTGTTGGGTTATTCATCTTTCTATTTTGTTTTACTCACCCACGTTCGTATTTTGTCTAAGTTGTTTTTCCCCGAACTTTGTTTGTTTACGCGTTAATTTAAGTTTTGATTTGATCAGCTGTATTGAGCTCCTCATTCCATTTAAGGATGCGTTAATCCCGTAACTTCATTATTTTATGTTTAGTTTATTATACGTAATAGGAGGGATTTACGGGTCATGAGTTCTGTTGTAAATCCCACCTTCTACATGTATTGCGAAAAGAAGTTAGCATCAATATATGGAAGTTTCAGTGTTATTAGCTCCCTGTCACCTCTAGAGACTCCATCATCAGTTTATATAGATTATTCGCTTTATTAATTCTTTATAATTTAATTGCATTTGAGCCCTGTAACCCCTACATCTTCTTTTGCACAGCTTGTACTTCAATTGCTTCAAAGGACGTCGCACTGTCCTTTCAGACACAGTCCCTAGGTTCAGCCCTTCAAGCAAGGTATTCAAAAGGTATGAGCATCCTTGGGAGTAAACCAGAACCGTGAATCACACCAAGACTCAAGCGCCACAAGAATCTGCTTATCTTGTGTCATCAATGTTACGCAGCTGTTGTGACGGCCTGTGCCAGGAATCAGGGCATCACCATATTGCGAATTTTTTTCATGGCGTAAGGATAATTCTTCTTGATTTCTTTATCAGATGGGATCCCTTTAATCAAAGTAGGAATAGCATCTTTGTAACAGTCAGATGCCATTTATCTTTCTGAAGGTGGCCGGCAAAGTGTCTTTAATGCGGCAAGAACAACTCTTAATACGTCAACCTCAAGAATAGTGTCAGGTATCAGATTCTTTTTAATGATTCGTTTTAAATTTTTTCACCTCTATGGCAGCTTGTTTGTAGCAATCCATTAGCACAAGCACTGACAATTATTGCGGGTTTGTTTGCTTCAACCGAATAGGACATGAACCCTTGTGCCGTTCAGATTTGTCTTGAACTGAGGCAATAACAAGAGGAACAGAGGAAAATCAGCGGTGGGATTAAACCAATATGTGTCTCGTGGAAAGCAGGGAAGAGGTCTCCTTTGAGCGGTGGGTGTTGACGCGAGTTCTTTAATAATGTGACGGACAAGGTTGACTTGATAATTTCGTAGTTGCTTGGCTCCGCTGAATAATAGTCCACTTTCTACTGCAAATGCCTCACAACTGTTGCTGTCTTGTTGTGTAGGTACGTAGGCTTGCTTTGAATTCTTGTAATTGTATGTTGAGTGTGTTCGGAAGTTTACCCAATTCTGGAGGTGTTGGTAGTCTGAGGTTGTGAGTGAGAGACGCGTGTTGGGTTTGTTTAAAGAGTTCCATTCCGACACATCCCAGAATTGCTCGTTTTCAACCAACTCTCCTGTAATAACGATCCAGTGACTGAATCTCATGATAGATGCCATCCACCTCAAATAGAATGCTACGTGGGCACGTCGTTGATTTGTAGGTACAGATACACAAAAAGCTTGAGAGCTAACAAAAGCAATTCCTTTTATTGCACATTGATACTCCAAAATGGAGTTAACAGCACAGTCATTGTACTATCGGTCCTCCTGTAACATTGAAAAAAGCGCAAAATCATCCTCTTTGGAAATGTGATCCAAAACAAAGGAGGGACCAGAAAGGAGCTTCCTCAAGTCATAGCCATCCTTCTCATCTTGGGATATTATTGTCAACTTGAATTACGTTGGTGAAATTGGAATTTACATATTTTGGGCTGATAAAATCTTTGTGCGGTGTAGAGAGTACAGATGGTGCGGCTGCAACGGATAATGCAGGTGGTACAGATTGGGTGGTGCGGGTGGTGCGGGTGGTGCGGATGCTAACAAGGATGATGATAACGAGAGTGTTGGGTGAGATTGCAACAAACAACAACAACAACGATGATGTTTCTTCAAGAGATTCCTGACAAAAGAAGTGGGTGAGTTTTGATCGTGGATCTGTCTGCAATTGCTCCTTCTCTTTCTCATCTTTCGCAGCTTTCTTCTTTGCCATCTGAGCATGGTGTTGTAAGGTTTGTTTGGAGTTCTTTGAGTATGTCCCTCTTTGCCCACATCTAGTAATTGAAACAATCTGCGGAGGACACAAAGAGTTATCCATTGATTTTCCCCAAATTTCCGGGGATACTTTCTCATTGAAGGCAAATTTGAAAACTCTGTTTTTGATACAGATCGTTGAGACCTTTCAAATGACAGGGAGATATTTGAAATCCAACTTTGGAATAAAACGTTATGGGGGTTTAAAGTTTATTTATTAGTACTTAGTGGGGCTCAAAATTATGGCGCTTCAAAAAATCATACATGGGTATCAATGTGCTTGCATTGATTGAGGGAGTCGATTGGGGAGAGAATAAAAGATGTTTAATATCACGATGTGCTATGTAGATAATTCCAAAAGAAATTTGTATGACCAACATATCACAACAATTTTTGGACAACCTCAACGCTTTGCTGCTCAAGTGGAGATGGTTCAATCCCATACCCACTTGCTCCAGCCCTGCCCACCGCTTATCCCCTTATCAGCTTAACAACTAACGCATACCTCCTCCACCTAGACAGAAATGGCAGACCCAGAAAGCAAGGAAAAGTCAACATGCCCTTTTGATCAACAACGTTGTGAAGAGGTAAGGCAGGTGGATACAGCTGCTTTGAATTGTCTAGCCTTTGGTCTTTGGATATTGTTGGCCCAACTTTGTTGACCAAAATTGTTTCATCCATGCAACAACCAAAAAAGAGATTGAGAAAGAGACTTGTGAAAACCAACAAGGCCTTAACTATACAGGATTGACTCAGGAAACGGACCAACAACATGTCAGGCAGTCATAAGGGGACCAAAGGAAACTGGTGGAGGGATCCCGCAATACATAAAACAACTGAAAAAAAGGGGCCCACCGTTAAGGAGGCTGGATTTCCAAGAAATTTGCGCATTGGGCTCAATAAAAACCCATCAATTTGGTACAATGTGCCAGATGGTCAGAAATGCGATTATGGGGACCGAGTAAGTGAAGGCCATGGTTTCAGCAATGACTTGGAGGACTATGAGCCAGGATTAATTCAAGATAAGAACCTGCATCAACCTAACGTAAGGGGGTAGCGTGGCCACTGTCTCCATGAATGGCAAAACAAGCTGGTACAACGATTCCGCTATCAATGTTCCCCTTGAATATGTTTGCAAGCAGTAAATATTGAGTTATTAATTCTCCAAACGTTTCCCATTCTGCTCCAAAAAGTACGCTTGCTCAAGCTGATAATACCATTTAGCATCATGGAGCCCCTTACAAAAACTGTACAACTGGGATTATTAGTTTCTAACCCCAATCAATTGAGAAAGTCACTGGATCATTCTTTCAGGGGTGCTTAAAAAAGAAAATCAAAGTTGGAAGGTTGAATTATGGAACTTCTATGACAGTGCTCATTTTTTGACTGGATTCTATTATCGCCATCGTTTTCAACACAGACAAGCAGGGTCAACTTTAGGACAATGTCTTCATATGAGTTTACGGAGCCAAGAGTTGCAGTTATGCCGCGACAGTTGGACTCTAGTAGTTGTGGAGCCTTTGCGTTAGAAAGCGGCTACTTTTTGCTCATGGACTTCAGTGGAGCTTTACTCCAATAATTCCATGGGGGCCATGAATCTTTGAAGGCATCAAATATGTATTGTTTATTTTTTTCTACACACACCTCTCGAAAATTTCAATGAGGGCACGCAAGGGCTTGTAAAGCCTTTCACATCACAAGTACAAATGCAAACATTTTTGAACAATAATGAGGCTGGGGTAGACGCTGAAAAACCCCCTCTATCGTTGAAAAAGATGAAAAACATGGGCATCAAAATTTTGGCCCTTCTACAAGCATCCCCTTGCATCTCACGTTGCCTGGAGCAAACCGCGCAAGATATTGAGACCTTAAAGAAGGAAGATGAGGAGGGGATAGCTATTTGGTCTATTTATGCAGTAAAACTGCAATAACGCTTATTTTGGGTAATCCACAGACATCTCGGGATGATATATATAAGAAATGATATTTATCATCAGCCTTCAATTCATCTTCAAACAGATATGTTGCTCAAATATTATTCCTGACGCTGACCCCTAGAGTGCTCGTCAGATTGGCCAAATGGTCCAGTAATATCTCACCAATAGGTGGGCTCTTCCTGATAAGCGTGGCAAACACGGAAACCAAATGGTCTATCTTAAACATACCTGAGGTCTTCGAAGCCGTTGGACGAGTGGTTAGAGACTCGCCACAAATTTACCATTGAAGTGGGTGAATATCTACTTTTTTGTAGTAGTTGTGTAACAAATTAGAGCTCTGGGCCTCTTCTGCTGGAAATGGATATCTCTGCCCTTCAGACTCGGTGTCAAAAAAAGGGCTCATTGCTACCCATCTACGAAGCATGCGGGAGAAAGGTACCGCTCATGAGCCTCTGTTCCTGTACAAGGTCACCGTCGATGCCATTGACTACGTTGGCGAGAGCTGGAAACCAAACGCCAAAGCCGCAAAGGCAGAGGCCGCTCGGGTTGCTTTGGCCGCGTTGGAAACACCTCTGTCCAAGGCCTTAACAAGTTCAGGCATTCAATCTACCGTACAACCTCCACCAAGCAATGTGGACTCTGTGCGTCTTGGCGTGGAATATTTTAACGATGTTGCTTTGTTAAATGACTTCTGTCAAAAGCACTGGAAGCTTCCGCCCATATATGAATTGGTACTGAGAGAAGGGCCTCCTCATATGCCTAAATTCAAGTATCGAGCGACTTGTGATGGGATAACGGTAGAAGGAGGATTCGGTCCCTCTGTACAGGCCGCCAAGAACGAAGCTGCAAAGGCTGTTTTGAAGGCGTTGAGTGACACTGTTGCAATCCGAAAAAGAAGTTTGGCGGAGGCCTTTCACGAAGGAGGACAGCAGCCCAGTGGTATTCAATTCAGAGCGCATATGGTGCCAGATTCAGTCGGTGCGGTCAGTTTACCGTCATCGGCGCAAGAAGTGAAAAAGGAGGATGCAGCCGTTTGAAGTCAATGCGGTCGGTTTACCGTCATCGGCGCAAGAAATGAAAAGGGAGGATACAGCCGTTGAAGTCGATCCGAGTGCTATCTCTTTGTTATTTCAACTGGCTGCGAAGAGGAGGGTCATACTGTCGGACCATTATATCCAGGATCCTTCTTTGTTCTTTGCTTGTTACTTCATGTGGGGGACTGTACAACTACCGACATCGCGAATGTTCATACGCAAGAAGGATGCAAAGGTAGAGGCCGCTTCTTTAGGTTTGGCATTCTTGTCAAGTAAACCTAAAGCAGCACATCAAGACCCGCTTTCCCATCAAAGTACCCCTCCATCAAAACCGAAGTGAAGGATGAAACCATCCTGACGACTTCTGAAGAAAAGAAGAATATTGCCTCAATACCTACTATGTAAGGATTGCAGATTCTCGTTTCTTCTCGTTTCCAGGCGCTCCTCCTGTTCTATTTTTGTCTCAAATTCTCTCTGTGTTATCAACCATCAACTTATCTTCTCGCAATCGCTGTAGGTCACGTTCCGAGCTAAATGAAAAATTTCGGTACGTTCTTAACCAGTCTAATATCCGATATTATATCGTTGTCTTCTCGCTTATTTCTTTGTGACTGACGAGAAAACAGCGCTCTCTTTGAATATTTGGCGCCAACAAAAGAGATGCGTAAAGCTACTGCCGAACTAATAAGGCATATATCATCCATTCTCGACACAAAAGATCGTCTTTTTGAGCGTGTAAGCATATGCGGCCCTTATGGAAGGTTTGATATCAGCAATTTTTGTATTAACTTATTACAGGAAAACCTCGTTGACATTTAATTACGGCCTTGAAATTGTTATCTTTGCCAAAGATCAAGTAACGAAGCAAGGGATGGAGTTTGTAAAAACGCTTCTTTCCGAAAAATTGGGAGCACACGCAATTATTAAGCAAGCTGAAAAATGGAATGTTCTCGATGTGACGTATTTTGGAATTCAGGTACTTTATTTTGGTTTTCACATTATTTACATTGATAAGAAACTTTCATTTCAATTTAAATTTTGGCAACTGAATGAAAATGTGGAAGGGGCTGTCACGCTTAACGCTAACGGTTCTGGTGCGCCGTCTTTCTCCTGTCACTTGCTGAACACACTTTTTAGCATACGATGCAAGTATTGATTGGTTGAGGTTGTACTTCAAAAACACACCCAACGCAATCGATAGGGTGTACATTATTGAAGGCGTGGTTTTCGTCATTGTATTTGGTGGGCCTACACTAGATAGTGTGCTATTTGAGCTGATTGGAAATCTACGCGTATAAAAAGGTAAATTCCCTTTATATGTAATTGATTTGTTTTTTTTTTCTATTTTTTTCGGGGGTGGGGAGTAGGCGGGTGTTAAGCTTACATTGTGATTCTTTTTCAGCCGTTTGTGTCTATATCCTTTTTTTCCTTCTCTCTGTTCGGTTTCTCTTTTGAACACTTTTCTGACGTATGCAAAGGAACGCAATCAACACTCTAGCGACGCCGCACCCCGTTGATATTTTCTCCATCCTCTGCATATCGTTGGACATGATCAAGAAAGGATTATCACCTCAAAGTCTCTTAGAAGAAAAATCTCTATCTATTGACACGGAAAACAACGTCTTGGATCTCATCGCAGAGAAAGTCAAAACACTGTCTCAAATTCAATGTGACCATCTCGCGGCTTGCGCCGAAATTACAGCAACGGGATATTAAAATGATGATAGAGGTATAGAGAGGGATATTTTGGATGTTGAACTCATTGAATATTAGAGAGGGCAATGGCTGGCGTTGCCTCGATCTTTTTTTGGTGCTTTAAAACTCACAACCCTATTCGTGTGGGCTGGATTTTCAAAGTTATCGGGTAAGTGTTTTGCAGGAGTGATATACCAAAACTTATATAAAAGCAGGTGTGATGATATCAAAAGACATGACATCATGCACGATTCCATCAATCGATTGTGACGATGTGGACGATGAAGTGACGTCGACAGGGGAAGAAAATCGCGACAATTATTCTTTCTCCAACTCGCGTCACGGAGTTTTGGACTTACACAAGTTTCGGATTTGGCGGCCATCACGAAGAAAAACGTTGCTGATATGGTTCAAGAATGCCTCCTACGATGTCGAGACTGATATTTTCCGTCCTTTGCCGCCCCCTGCCGTAGCTGACGCCTCGGTATTTTGGTGTACTTTATCCGTTTTGCGGTCAATTCGTTGTTCACATATCCTTCCGTATTGCTTTGTAAAACCGCAAATATGCAATTTTCCGGATGTTTCCGGTTTGATCCACAAATAATTTTTTTTATTATTGTTATGATGCTGGAGTCTTCCTTCCTTTTTTTCTTTTATTCGCTGCTGGCAATTCAATGAGACACATCTTTGAATCAAGAAATATATCCCGATGACTGTGATTCTCCTGCGCTTTATTGTGCTGGTTGTCTTTATGATCTTTCTCTCTTCAAAGTTGAAATCACAGCGGATGGCATCCTTAGAATCCAATTTTCAGAGCTCATTAAATCAAAAAAACTCTCGAAAAACGTAAGCTCCGCTCAACGTCTGTCGACACCCAATAAGAATTAATTCGACTTTGCTCTGCTGAACGCAACATTGATCCGACGCCAATCCCGGAGTAAGTCTCCAACCTTGATATAATATAAAATAAGTGCACGAAAAAATATAAATTGCCCACATTGCGCTTTGAGTTTGATCTTACAAGGGAGAGAATGATGCAATCCTTGTCTCGGCCTTGAAACTGGTCGACGGTTAGTATCTCGACATTTAAAGATGCTTCCAAGAGGTAAGATATTTGTTTAAGCTGCGAGCGATATGGCGAAACGACGCCAATCTTGCTCCCAAGAATACCACCAGAGATAAGTGACTCAACAATCTATTTGAATTAAATGGTGTAGTTAAAAAAGAAGTTTTACGTATTGCACAACGTAAGCCTCGACTTGATTTTGAAGTGCATCTCCGGTTCTACATTCCAAACCTGGAGTTTCGCTGGTGTCAATAAAAACAACTCGTCGGCTATGTAAAAATCAATACACATCTGGCAAGTTCACATGTACCTTGGATCAAATATCTCTTCAAGCCACGTAGAAAATCCTTTAAGCTTATCATGCAAGTATCGCGAAGATGCTTTTGGTTGAGGAATGTGAAGAACCTGTTCAGATACTTCAAGATTCCCGCATCTCAATTTCCTCCATACACCAGCTTATTGCACAATTTCACTGAATCTGCGCACATCCGATATTGGAAGTGAAGTGATATCAGTGATTCTGGGTGCGCTTCCGAGAGAAGCCTGAATAACGAGAGGTGGAAGTTGGGTATGTTGGTGCTGTCGGATCGGAACTATATTGAAGTTAAACTGGTTTATATCGAAATCTTACAAGAGGCGGAAGTTGATAGCTGTCTCCGACCAAAACGAATGTCCGAGCTAACTTTAGCGGACCGATACACGCAGGAAGAGACAATTGTGATGCTTCGTCGATAATGCAGAAATCGTATTTGAATGATGACACAATTGGTCTTGAGAAAAATTGAGGAACAAACAAAGGCTCGCACTGTAATCTCACCCATCAACGCCAAGGCATGTTGTTGCAATCAGCTTCTGCTCCGCCAAGCTGTGTTTAAGATCAGCGACGCTTTTGAATTTGAACGGATCGAAGGCCACATCACGAATATCAGGGTGAATCTATCGTCGCTAAGTATACTGAAGACAGCCAGAACCATACCTTTGATTTATTTCCAAATCTCAAAAACCTGACCCCAGACGCTTTAAGTTTCAGCAAAACATTGTCGATTGCGGAATGCGTGTATGCCGTCAAAAGGATACTTTTGCCCAACTTGAGCAAATGCTGAACAAGAGCAGCGATTGTTGTTGTTTTCCCAGTCCCGGGCATTCCCAAAATTAAAGCATAATCTTTCGCTAAAGCATTTGTTAATGTAAAGTGCCTTGGTAAAGTTGTACCGCATGCGACTTTATTAATCGCCCGTATTTGATCATCGTTCAGGTTGAATGTAGAATCCGTGCGAACTAAAGCGTTTGCCGAGTTGTAACTCTCGAAAATAGGCCGCTCAAGATCAATAATTAATGATCTTTTATGCTCATCCTGCTCAGAAACCAATAGATTTATGAGATTGCCGCGAAGTCGAGATAATCCACCAGTCAAGTCATCTTTGTCGATTCGATAACGCTTATGGGAATATTAGATTACTCGCAAAACGAAGAGTCGTACCTTTGTATCATCATGATGATCCTTATTAATTTTTCGGTCAACGATAACCTTTATTGTTCCTGGTGCAATCTCTAAGACAAATCCCGATGCCAGCGCATAACTATCGTCTTCTTCCGATGATATCACGATGGGTTCGCCAACATTGATATTTGAATTTAACAATGAGGCAGTAGCCTTGCTGCCTGAAGGTTGTTGAGGACGCTGAAAGCTGTAGGTATAACGGCTTCCTTTCGATTCCCAAGTAGGATGTTCAATGCAATCTGCAACCATCATGGCACTCAAACATCTTATATTATCAGTGACATTTTCGATATATGAATCTTACCGCCCGAGTTTCTCCCTTTCTTCCCCACACAACGTCCATAATTCCCTCCGAGTCTGTTGCATGTATCGGCTTTCAATCTCCAAGACCTTCTCCCACTTGACGAAAAAGGATCGATGCCGGTCAGTCAAATGACCAGTTTTCTCGCGAAACGATGGTAACAATTCCTTGAGATCCTCGGTCCCTTCCTCATAGAATTTATGGTACATCATGCAGCTGTTCAATGCAAAGCACTTCTGACAGCTATACTTGTTTTCTTGTAAAGGTGGAAGTGTTCCATTTTCTGATCTAAGGTACCGTGCGAGCGCATTCCTTTGCATGAGTATACCACGAAGTTCGTTTCGTGATGCAGGAACTATTTGAGTTTCTCCAGATTTCAGATACACCAGTAATCCAGCAGTCGTGTTGGTCGCTACATGGTATCAGAATTTTTCGGAAAAAAATGGCTCACCATAGCGGTCCTTCATCAATTGCGTGTAGATTATGGTTTGAGCCTTATGCGAGTTTGCCATAGTACTCAGGCCCGTCTTCAGCTCTAATGGCATTGTCTCAAGGTCGTCACTAGATTCTCTCATAATGGTTATACTTGCATCGATGTTCCCTTTTATTCCGAATTTCGGAGACCAAATGGTTTCTTCAATATCCAAAACTTCTTTAATTTGGACTTTCTCTTTCTTGGAGTGAGGCGAGGCTCGTTTCTTGAACATTAGTAAGAGTAAAATTAACATACTAACTGATTCTTTCGTTTGAATAAATTCTGCAGCCCATTTCTGAATGTTACGAATAGAATCTGACAGAGTTTGCTTAGCAATAGCCTCCGACACGCCAATTTCAAATAAATCCAAAATATGCCGAGATATGATAGTGTCGATATTGTGTTGAATGAAAGCTGTCGAAAAATCCATAGTTCGAAGACAAATTTGAAAAAGTTGGTGAAGCATATTCCCGTTTGTCAACGAGGTGGTCTTGTCATTTGAAAGCCTCGCTTTTTCCTGTAAGACCGACCGCCGCATGCAGGAAAAGCTGTCCGCTAGTGGTGTTGCAGAAACAAGAGTATCGGGGTCAACTATCAAAAGATTTTTGTCATTGTCAATGATGATGGGTTCATTTTTTGTTAAGGTTCCGTGAACTGAAATGTAATCCCCTAACACGTTTAGAAATTGAGCCAAAAGATGAGAAAACCTGAATGAACCTCGGAATAAACCCAGTCACCATGAAGTAATATTGTAAAGACTTCCGACGACTTTAACTCCAAGGCTTCCAAAATCTTAGTGAAGATTAGAACAAAAAGGTTGAGAGACCACCTTCTCCGGGGTATACAGATCAATGTTTGTGTCCAGAACGTTAAGGACAATGAGTTTTCGGCAGTTTATATTCGGACTTGATGTGTGTAGTTGACGCGAATGTTTCTGATTATAAAGCGGTACCAAAATGGGTGAAGAATTATCCAAAATCTTCAAAAATTAGAGTTATAGGACAACAGAGCCTACCTTTGATGTATGCTCGCGGTTGTGATGGTTTCCAAGAAGCTGGTGGGTATGAGAGCCTACAGAGTATTAAGAAATAACACAGAAGACATTTACCTTCCCAATGACTCGCTTTGAAAAATCGTATTGATGCTATTAACTAGATCAAGAAGCTTGGCTTTTGAGCAAATATCATCTGATGTGTTTGAGCCGGGGATTTGGGGGGTTTTGTCGAGCTTCTTCTTTTTTTCGGTATGTGATATTCCTTTGCTATGAAGAGGGGTTGATATGCAAAACGGTGATGGGAAAGCGTCTTTAAAAGAGTTCTTGGTGTTTAGGGGGGTCTGATCCCGGCACATACGACGCTTCCTATCTGAGCTATATTGGCCTGCTGATGAGCCTATTCCGATGTCGCCGGTGTCCATAGTGTTCATGGGTGATGCTTTCTGCGCAAGCATGTTCATCAAGCAAGATATCTCAGTATTCGGGCTGGGGACTTCGATATAGTAAGTTTTGATTATATTTCTTGAGGATACCATTCTCTTTCTGCTTTAGCATGGCCAGAGCCTTTAACTTCTCCAGCGGTGGGGAAGTGTGCCAAAAGATGTTGTCCTGCGAGGCCACCTTCTCTACAACAGGGCTACTAACTTGCTGAAGCAGCAATTCACTTTCAGGTATTTGGAGCTGGACTCCACCGTTATTGAGGTCACCAGCAGGAAGGTCGTCCATCTTTCAGGATCCGATGCTATGCTCCCAGCTGGAGGTGAGAGCGTCGTTCGGTGTTCGGACATGAACGGGTCCCTAATGAGTGTTCCACAAGAATTGTCAAATGTTGAGAAGAGAGGGTAAGGCCTCTGATTGTTTTGAATGCTCTGACACTCGTTGTGAAGGGAGACCCATAGGCAAGCGAGGGCCCGTGGATGACGCAAACATAATTGATGATGCATATAATCTCAGGGATGAGAACTTGCGTTTAAAAAAGAAGATTAACGGGCAGGAGGATCAGACAAAGAGGTATACGGATGGGTGGGGGATGTGACAAACCAGCTCATATTCATATCAACAGACTTTTGTCCAAGATACAAAGGCTATCGGAAGACCTTTCAAAGACAAGAGACCCTCAAAATGGATCCGCATCCGGGCACAAAGGATCCTCTGGTAAGAATATATAAGAAATTATTATTGAGACTGTACTGAGGTTCCGGTTGGAAAGAACGGGAGGACACCATGAGCATGATTGACGAATTAAGGGCGCAGGTTCGTGAGCTAACAAAACAGAATCATCAAGTTCGTGCAAAGGTATATCAATTACTACGCAACTTTTGCGCTAACCTTCAAGGCCGAACTCTTTCGGTCCTTGCATGAAGCTGAATCCAGAAAGAGAACACCATATGATCATATTGCTCCTCGAGTATCTACAGTAAGTATTGTGGCTCTTCCATATAATGAGCTCATTGCTTGGTAAGGGGACTCAAAAGAGAAAGCTCAATCCCGGTTTAATAGGAAAGGCTGTTGCCTCTCAAACAAGGTGAGGTTCCCGTCATACTCTTCTGACAATGTAAGCGATGTATTTAGTAGGCCTGGAAATGGGTAGGCGTAAAATATTCAAAAACAAATTATAGGACTCAACTAAATCTGACTTGCAGAGATACAATTTCAAAGGAAGAATACGAAAAACTGTTTGTTGAAGACTTTCCGTTCATCTCTTACTAATATTTAGAGAGGAAGTCGTGAACATGCTTAGATTGAAACTCCAGGATTACGAAAAAAATATCGATACCCTAAAGTGGAAGTTATCTGAAAACGAGAACTCTTCCTCAAAGTATGGAATGCTGACTGATATAAACTAATACGTTAGGGAGAGGAAGTCAAAGGAGTCAGAGTTAATTGCTCTCCAGGTTCAAGTCGCAGACTTAAAGACGCAGGAAGATTCAATGAAAAACAAACTGATTTCGCTTGAATCCGAATGTGAATCATTACGCCAGTCTCACAACGACTCTGCATCTCTTTTAAAATCGTTAAACCATGAATTGAAGGAAGAACGAAGAAAAACGATTGATTTAGAGCACGCTTTGAAAGGTTTTGGAACCGCGCAGCATGAGCTTGACGAGGTTTGCTTGCAACATTGGAGTCCTCTAATTTCAGAAGCAAGCGCAAATCATCCAGGATTTAAGGGCTGAGAAGAAATTGCTGGAAGAGGAGCAAGAGAGACTTCTACGAAATCAATTTTCAAGGACGCGTGAGAAAGAGCTTTCTGATGAGATAGAGGCATTAAAGAGGAGACTCAATGAAAATACTCGAGGGCTTGCTCAGGAGTTGAACGAAAAAACAAACATTCATTCTGAATTGACGAGAATGAGAAGTAAGTCTGTTCTTGATTTTAATTCTTGCGGATACGAAAACCTTAATTGATTTTTAACGACACATCGATATTTTTCGCACACTATCTATTAGAACTTTGTGAGACTTTGGAGGAGGAAAAGGTTGAAGCTTACGGTCTATCAAGCAGCCTGCGAGAAGAATTAGAGACGCTGAGAGAAAAACTTGCCGCTTTTACTTTAAATGGAGAGCTGGATCTTTCTGAAATAGAGGAGGCGCTGGCGATGTTAAGGCTTAAGCGAGACGAGGAATATCCTTCGAATTTTTGACAGAACTTGTGGATTCCGATGTGAGTTTTTGTACAGGTATCTTAAAACTCTGACCTTTACAAAATGTCTAGGATAAAAGTCATATTCAACAGCTTAGAATACAAAATGCTGAGTGTATTCAAGAGCTGGAAAAGCTTAGGAAGTTATTATCGTTGCAAGAGCACATCAACAGGGATTACAAACTAGAAGTGGAAGAACTTAGCAGGAAAATTGAATCTATTAAAAATGGATATGGTAGGATGCTTTTAATATTTCAAGCTAAGAAATAAAGAACTTCGTTTGGAGGAGGATGCTAGACTTTTAGACTTGAGAGCAAGCAAAATCTCTCAACTGGAGGCTC
Organism: Chytridium lagenaria; assembly: GCA_025449115.1. Classification (NCBI taxonomy): domain Eukaryota; kingdom Fungi; phylum Chytridiomycota; class Chytridiomycetes; order Chytridiales; family Chytridiaceae; genus Chytridium; species Chytridium lagenaria. Next base: position 173,458 of record JAHLKC010000035.1, read on the forward strand.
AGCTCAAAAACATTGTGTATGGAACAGCTAAAGGTTTATATCTTTCACATATAATTAAACGTTAACTTTGGCCATAAGTTCCTAAAAGTCTCAACGATTCCGCTTCGTCGATACCACCCGACTTGCTCAATGGTAGATTATATTAGATAAAACTTAATTAACTTTCTTAGGTCAAAACCTGATTGAGATACACGTTGAGTCTCTCTACCTGAGCGAAACTGGACTGACACACCTGTATGACGCCGGGTTGCTGGCATCCCGTCACGCAGTAACACTTTTCGCTGTTTATGACTTCTTTGATTTTGAGACGGTCATTACATCTCTGGGTACCTCTCCAGTCGCCCTGTTTAATCACACATCCAGCTTCCGTGTCTTTACCGATGACTTCATTCTGCAATATCTTCAAACACAACGCGTCGTCATCAGCATTTGCGTTTCCAATGGACTTGAGTACCTGTGCGTTGGAACGTGTAGTCTCAACATCAAGGAGCTCACGGATCCTGATAGAACGGCACCTGTGAGATTTTACGCGGACGTGACGAGTGCTTTTGATAATCGGTCCTTCATTGGAAAAGTAGATTACAGTTTGAAGGCGCATCTACCTATGGCGCAGGCTATACGTGCGTATAAGGAGCGGACGCTTGCTCTCAACCTCCTGGATACAAGTTACAATGACAAGACAGGGACACTCACTCGCACTCTCAAATATCCGACAAATGAATTGATGATTCAGATATCCCGCTGCACGGATCTTCGACCTATACGGAAAAACATGTCCGTCTTTGTTGGGTTCCAGATATACGTCTTTGAAGAGATTGTGACAGAATCGGTACGGTCGTCACCGAACCCACTCTTCACATACACGCGTCTCCTCCCCATGCCGATGACGCATGATCTAGATAATTATCTGAGGAATGGGTCACTTTACATGGTAGTCATGGATGAGATTACGGGTGAGCTCTATGGAAGCTGTCAAATTCCATTAAGTAATTTGGCATTTGGGGAGAAGATAGCTGGAGCCTTTGATCTTTACGTTGATGATGAGCGGACGAGCAGCGCTGTGGTTTTAACGATGGAGTGGACAAGGCCGTACCGTATTGAGCCGTCCGGAAATAAATCACAGTCTCTTTCTGCCGAGAAAAGGGGTACAGAAATATTTAAAAAGGATAAAATGCATGAGGATGAAGATATAGGTAAGTTTAAAATTGTAGCATAGGAAACTGTGTTTTTATAAAGCTTTATTTTTTGAATAGAAACAGAAGGGACTGAAGCCTCTTCAGCACAACATTCCACAGAATCCGCCAGCAAGTCTGGATCTTCAGTAATTGTTCAAAGGCGTCAACGTGGTCTTCCAAAAGAAATGACTCACACTCGCTATCATGAAGGGAGCAGCCACGATGAAAGCCATGATGAGAGACATGAAGAAAGTCACGATGACAGCCACGAACACAGCCAAGATGAGAGCCATGACAGACATAGCCTTTATCATAGCGATCAAAGCCATGTTGACGAGCGAGCGAGAAGCAGCACAAGTAGCCATGAGCGTACACCAACTGGGAGTCGAAAGCACAGTCCAGTTCATAGCCCAACTCATAGCCCACGACGTAGTCGAGAGCATAGCCTTGATGACAGTCATGATCGCATACATTCTAACACAGCGTCTCACGTCGAATCGGACGTGGAAAGCGACGAAAGCTTCCATAGCCGCTCTTCATAATCCATCATCCGTCATCATAAAAACTGCATCCACCACATCCCAATAAAAAACAATCCACCACTTTTGTTTGGATGGGATTGTCTGAGTTTTTTTTTTTTTTTCTCTTCAGAACCTAGACAAGTCCAAAGATGGTGAAGGTCGTATCCAAGATGAAGAGCAAGCAAGCGCTCCGTCATGATCCCCTCCACATGGAGATCCTTAAGCAAAAGAACCTGGAAACACCTGAAGCCATCTTACCGCCAACTCAAGTCAAAAAGCAGAGACGGGGAGCCGCAAGAGGGGCAGGAAAAGACGCATCCACAAAATTAAAACCCTCAAACGATGATGAGGGCATGAGTGATGCTGAGGATCCCAAAGAGTCTTTTGTTGACGCAAAGACATCAAAGAGGATTCTTAACATTGTGAGGGACCAGCAGATGGAGATTTCGAGGGAAAATGATGATGGCTTCCGGAGTGTGAAGTAAGTAACTTGAATGGGCCGAAGTTATGATCGCACTCCATACACCTCTACAGAATACCTAACGTTTCGGGTTAAAGGGGATCCAATTCAACAAGACAAACCGACACCTCATTCATCCCCTCCGTCCCCCTCCGCGCAACGGGAGAAGACAGCGACAATGACATAGAAGAAGAAGAATACGAAGAATATGAAGAATACGACGACGACGGCCTTCTCGGCGACGTTGAGATGGACGCCAGCGAAGCCGCCATCATGGAAAAATTCATGGCAAAAGAACCCAAACGACAACTCAATCTCGCCGACCTCATTATGAGCAAAATCGAAGAATCCGAAAACAAACCCCAACAAGACACTGACACCCATGATCCCATCACCCCTCAACAACGCAAATCTACGCTCGAGCAATTCCATTCTACCCTTGACCCTAAGGTTGTGGAAGTGTACACTAAAGTTGGGTTATTGCTTGCAAGGTACAGGTCCGGGAAGCTTCCTAAAGCCTTCAAAATCATACCGAGTCTTCCACAATGGGAGGAGGTTTTGTTTTTAACGAACCCGGATGGATGGACTCCGCATGCGACGTATCAGGCTACCAGGATTTTTGTGTCAAATTTGGGGGCGAATTTGGCGCAACGGTTTTTTGTGCATGTGTTGTTGGATAGAGTTAGAGATGACATTGCTGAAACGAAGAAACTTAACTACCATCTTTACATGGCTTTAAAAAAGGGGCTTTACAAGCCCGCTGCCTTTTTTAAGGGAATTTTGTTCCCGCTTTGCGAGGTAAGCTGCTCTCTTATAAATGTGACTAATTTTTGATATTAGTCGGGTACCTGCACCCTGAGGGAAGCTGCCATCATTGGCTCTGTCCTCGCCAAAGTCTCCATCCCCATGGAACATTCCGCAGCCGCCCTTCTCCGCATGGCTGAAATGGAGTATACTGGCCCTAACTCTCTTTTCCTCCGTATCCTCCTTGACAAAAAATACGCGCTTCCCTATAAAGTCGTTGACGCCATTGTTCTCCATTTCGTGCGTTTCAAGTCCGATCATCGCCCACTCCCTGTGCTTTGGCACCAGTGTTTACTGGTGTTTGCACAGAGGTATAAGGCGAATATTACTGAGGAACAGAAGGAGGCATTGATGGAGTTGATCAAGGTCAAATATCATCCATCAATTTCGCAAGAGATTAGAAGGGAGTTTGAGAGTGCGGCTTGCAGGGACCAGATGGCTCTGGATATTTAAAGCGCTCATTATCCTCCATCTTACCCCTGATCGTTCTATTTCTCATTCTCTTGAACTCGTCTATCAGAAGCAGTTCGTGTTCTTTTAGTTCAATTTTTACATATTGCGTAAAGCGTCAGCAATAAATTGCCATAATTGTGCGCATAACCAAAAAGTCTTCTATTGACTTTCTTTTCCTTATCTTTTGAGGAACGCATCTCGAATCTCTGTTGACAAATCCAAAAAGTTGCACAGGAGCATGCATCCACATGCAGAACGGATGAGATCCTTGCCCGCACCCATCACCCGCATCCTCCGTCGCTCCATCTCCACAACCCTTACCGACACATTTAATCGTCAGCATACCTACCTCCGCATCTCTTTAACCGAAAAATGCAATCTAAGATGTAGTTATCTCCACAAACCTCCTTTAACACATTTCCAGGCACTTACTGCATGCCACCCGAAGGCGTTCCCCTAACCCCCTCCACGCATCTCCTAACAACCCCCGAAATCCTCCGACTAGCACGTCTTTTTGTTCTTCAAAATGTCACCAAGATTCGGCTGACAGGTGGTGAACCGACCGTCCGAAAAGATCTTTTGGAGATTGTTGGTTTGGGACCCTGCTGACGTTTTTACGTATGCTGACTTGATGTTATAGCGGGATTGAATGATCTGAGACCGCTGGGACTGAAGGACATATGCATCACGACGAATGGGATTGCGTTGAAGAGAAAATTGGAGGATTTAAGGGGGAATGGGTTGGATCACATTAATGTGTCGTTAGATACATTGGATCCATTGAAATTTGAGTTGATGACAAGGAGAAGAGGTATTCACATTTCCACGCTTATTCGTTAGGTTTCCTGTGTATAAAAAATTCTGCTTTCACTCTTTTCATTGACTTTTACACACCTTAATGCTTTGATGCGCCGCAATAGTTTTACGTTTACAAATCTAACCATCTATGCCAAGGTCATGCTCAAGTCCTGGCAGCTCTCGATCACGCCACAATCTCAACTTTAAATCATTAAAACTCAACGCCGTCATCATCCGCAACGTCAACGACCTCGAAATCCCAGATTTCATCGATAAATTTACGCGTGATCATCCGATATATGTCCGATTTATCGAGTACATGCCCTTTGACGGTATGTTCTTCCTCGCCAAATGCCAGTCTAATGATATAACAGGCAATAAATGGAACGATCACAAGTTCCTAGCTTACAGGGATATGTTGAGAAGGATTGAAGAGAAATTGGAGTGGGTGGAGAAGGTTGGAGATGACGCAAACGATACCTCAAAGGTAATTTTAATTTTTTTGCCAACACTAACTTTAAAGGCTTACCGTATCCCCGGCTACAAAGGCAAATTTGGATTTATAACATCCATGTCCGATCATTTCTGCGGAACATGCAACCGGCTTCGTATTCTCGCCAACGGCGGCTTAAAAGTAATTATCTCTCACATTATGCTCTAAACTACGATTAGGTTTGCTTATTTGGAAACACGGAAGTGGAGCTTAAGGGATATGATGAGACAGGGATTGACTGATGAGGGAATTGATCCCTTTAATATCAGATGCAGGTATGGGTGTCTCTTTTTTTTTTTTTTGTTGAGACTGACGGGGTTAGTCAAACGGAAGAAGAAGCAACACGCCGGGATGGAGAATTTGGTGAATATGCCAAATAAACCTATGATATTGATAGGAGTTGACGATGGAATAACGGCAGAAGGCGCGGGGAATGGAGAATTGGGCGAATATGCCAGACAAACCTATGATTTTGATAGGAAGTTGACATTGATGGAAGGACGTTTTAAGTACAGTTTTTTATGGCGGGGGGTTGGGAAAGATTGCCAAGTTTTGGAATTGGGGGCTACTTTCGTAATCATAAATATCTTTAATCGTACAATATATATTTCGCACAAAAAGCTTTTCAAAATCCTTTAATAATATCAGCTTTTTCAAGTGAAATGACCTTGGCAAATAACATAATGTCGTGATAGTATAATGTTACAACAGAACACACGCAAAAGGTACGATGCCGTAATGTTTATTCATAACCAAAAATTAAACAAGATCGAAGTCATTAACAGCGCCGTTTTATATTGAATCTTATAGACAATCATCCACTTTATTTGCAATCAAGAACTTCCTTTTAAAAAACATCTTTACGAGAGGATGGTGAGTAAACAAGTTCGTTAAAAGTCAACATCCGGTTACAATCTCAGCTTTATAGCTCAATGGCAGGGCTCGAACCCACCATTAAGCTGTTTTTAAAATTAAGTTGTGATACTGAATAGGAGGGGGGCCAACCTGACAGCAAATGCCATCAGATCGCTACCTTACCCAACATTTAAAAACCACGCAAGCCTCAGCCGCATGTCGGTAAAAGGAACAAAGAATAGGAGGGAGGCCGAAGGATAGCAAAGCACCATCTGGTCGTCCATCACCAACACTCCAAAGCGCGTGATTTAAGTCACACGTGTCATAACCAGAAGAAAGAGGTCGGCAGAAACTGACCAGCGTGGGGTTTACCAGTACAGTTCTTATATATAGCCAGGCCTCTTGAAACACGGCGACTAAGAGTCGTGACGTGTCTATGAGTGATGCATTGTCGGGGTATCAGCTTAATGCCTTATCCAACTCTCAACCAATGGCGACAGGAGTCACCTTTTTTTTGGCACACCAGGTGACCAAGAGCCACGCCAGCCTCCGTCTTGATCTTGACCGGGAACGAGGACCTTGATGCAGGAGGAGACCGTCGAAAGAGCTTGATGGTGAGTCGGGAGCCGTGTTGTCCGAATGGTGCTTGGCATGATGGGCATGAATATGATGAATGAGAAAAAAAAGGGATTAGTAAAATGATGGTAAAGGACTGATGGTTGAAAGAGAATGTACATGTGGTGAAGTTCGACGTACACTTATACAGGGTAGACTGGTGATGACGAGGTGGTGGTTGACGAGGGAACAGCTTGGCAGTAGAAAGGCGTGCTGCAGGGCCGGGTGAGAGCGCATGATGGGAACGTGTGGATGCGTAGATGCGTCGAGAGAGTACGAGTTGAGAGGTGCGTACGGTGTGAAAGAGATCTTGCGGGGAGGTTGGTGTATGTATGGATATGTTGGTGTTCTTGTGCGTGCGTATTTATAAGAGTGTGGAGAGAGGTACGAAGTGAGAGAGGCGTTGAAAGAGATCTTGGTGAAATGATATTTGTGGCGGATGATGGCGTGAAGTATGGTAGATGAGATGCGAGTGGATGTGAGAAGGGGTTGAGTGATGTTGAGGGTGAGAGACGAATCCTCGCTATTTATACTAATGAGACAGTGGGGCAGCAAGTTGGAAGGGTAAGCGCGTGGCCGTCATCTCATTTACCAAGCAAGATGTGGAAGGCAAATGCAGAAAAATAAGGAGATGACATTAAGCTGCTGCCGCCACCAAAGAGATTAAGCAGTCCACACGCTCAACAACAAATATCAAAATACTTATCCACTTATGACTATTGGCGAAGTCGATATTTAACATAAGGCCCTCGTTGACTATCCCTTTTGCAATCCGAGAGGGGGAAGCTTCTAACAGTGCTGTGCGAATGACAGGGTGGAGCAATTCATATCCTGTACTTGGCCTTCATGCCTTTCACTAATTAACCTTTTCCAAACTTCACCTCTGCTCCCCCTCGAATCCATAACTTCAATAATAGCCTTCGCCACCGATCAAGCTGATGAATTAGTTTAGCCCTCGATTTAACCTCTGTCTTTCGCAGAAAATCGTACAGAACATGAATGCCTTTTTTCATTAGGGAATTCGTGGAAGAACATCTTGAAGCAGGGCCGGGGGAAATACCGCTAAGTATTGGGCATCAGAAGCTATTCCCCCCAAACTATATTTATTGTAATAAAGATGCTATCGCTTTGTGACTTCTTCTATGTACATTTTCTCTTCCTCACAAGGCCGGAGGGTCTCTTGACCGAATGAAAGTTGTTCCAGAAACACGTTCCAGGAAAGGGCATTCTTTCAACATAAACGCGCCATCAAAACGGAACGAGTCATCAAACCACCTTTTCTTTTCGGCATTTATATAGAACCCACCAAATACAAACCTTTGGTTTGTATTTCGCTGAACCGGCACCTTCGTCGTGGTCCAACCCCGTCACGTCGCGCCGATCACCAAAAAGGACAAAGTGGAAAAAAGAAGACCACTCACAAACAATAAAAAGGAGTAAATTAAAACGCTCCCACCAAGAAACGAGCAAATCAAGCTTCCCAAAGTTTAACTTTGTCAAAAAATAAAAATAAAAATAAAAAAAATCATAAAAAAATAGGCAACCGCATCCAAGCATAATTGTAGTTTTTTCTGTTAAAAATAAGAAAAAGAAAAGCACTCCCCCCCCCACACACACACAAAATAGAAGTAAAGGATACAAGAAAGAAGAAAAACAAACAAAAACGTTATCCATGAATGGCATAAAATATATGGAGGGAGAAAAGGTCGTAAAGCGGGTTTCGTAAATATCCCCTTCAAAGCATATCAAGAAACGGTGGGGAAAACGGATGAACGAGGGCAATAGTCGGAGGGCAAGACAAGAGTCATCACAAAAGCCCTTAACGATAAGGATAATGGTAAGTGGGAGTGCGGTGAAAGGCGATTGTGACGATTTTCATAAAACAAGATACACACTAAACGTTAAAAAAGGGATACAATGAAAAGAAACTCTGGCATGTTCCCGATTTACACACCCTACTAGGAAGAGAGAGAAAAAAAAACAAACAGGTATAAATAAATAGACTTTACATCTACAAGAGATAGTCTTCACGATCCGATCCATCCTCAGCATACCCCATGGTCATCTTCCTACGCTTCTCCATCCACTCCTTGACAAAGATACTGGCCCTCATAAACTTCTTGCTGCCATACTTCTTAAATAGCGCCTCGTACTTGGTTGGCCGCTCAAGGTAGTCAATCATGAGGGTCACGCACTTGTTCACTTCAGATTCGGTGTAGCCAGAGTAGTGAGTAAGATTCTTGTCCTGAAAACAATAAACCAGATACATTAGAACGAGTTTAAAGATATGTGAAAAAATTAACCCAATAAAAACAAGCTTACCCAAGGTCCACGACGAAGCATCTTACGAGCAAGGTACAACCCTCCAGCTGCAACAAGGGAAGGCGGCACATCCAAAAACCGGTGGTCCACCAACGAAATCTCCATCAAGTATTTTGCCAGAGTCCTGGTCTGAATATCATAATGCTCCGCCTTGGAGCACCTCCTTAAAAAGCTCATAGGGCTGGGATACTGAAGGTTAAAGTCCAGAACCGCAAGCACGTAACGCTCAGCCTTGAGAATCTCCTCGTCCGTGTATCCATTGTCCGCCATGTAAATAAAGTTCTTCACAGAAGGAGGCACAACTTCTTCGTACTTGGCCGCGATAAACATAGCAGTCACACCCACAAGCTGGAGTTTGACGAGAGAGACCACACGGAGAGAGAGGAATCGGTCGATGATGTTGACGGTCATGTAAAGGGTTTCGGGGAGAAGGCGGAACTTGTGGTGAACCTCCACAAGCCAGTCGACGAGGATAGCCCTCATCTTCCACTGAAGCTCCTTTTGTGAGTCCATGTAGTTGGCGTTGGGCATCGTTGCGTTCTTTTTAACAAAAGAAACTGTTAAACGCGTTCACGATGATGATAGGCAAAGTAATAGTGGGGAGGTAATGCTTCCATTCAATACAATGGCTGCTCTAAACCAAGAGAGTTGCAAAAGGTCTCATTGCAATTCAGAACCAAAAAGGGGCACCAGTGAACACTCGTTATATCAATATCTCACCTCAAGCTCTTTCATATACTCAAAGATCTCCACAACGTACTCGGACACCATCAAGGGATCCATAGCATCCATCGCGTCCAAGTCATCCCAATCCGCCTCTTCCTCAACAACCGGCGCAACCTTCTCCAGAGCCTGCTCCTTGACCATCACAACTGACTCCACGTCCTCCACGGGCCCAACAGTCTTGACCTGAGCCGCAGCCTTGGCGGACCGAGTACGGGGCAAAGCCGTCTTGGTCTCAACAGGTGCAGCCTTGGCCTTGACAGCAGCCTCCTTGGACGAGCGGGTGACCCTACTCCTGGTCTCGATACCAACAACAGCTTCCTGTTCAGGCTTGGCATTAGCCTTTTCGATGGAGCTAGTAGCCTCCTTCGGGGATTTTGTAACAACGTCGGAAGAGGACTGCTTGGCGACTCTGGCAGCTTTCTGCGAGTGATTTTTTCGCAGCGACTTGGGTCTTTGCAACGCGCTGCTTTACAACCTTGGTGGTGTTGTTGCTCTGATGGAAGAAAAAACATGTTAGCTTTTTATTAATGACGTTCTTCGATTTAGGCATCTTTAGCTTCCTCTGCTGTGTCCTTAAAGTCTTGCACATATGGTCAGAGGCCAGATTTGAAGCGCTGCGTGTGAATCAAGGCCGCATTTCTCAATTGAGAGCCCAATGATCAAAAAAGGTAGATTCCAAAAGAATCGTGTCCAGACATCCAGTTTCTTGCCACCCATCCGCCGGCCACTCTCCCCAACATCATTAACAAATGATATCATCCTTAAGCATCTCCTTTCTTTGATGCATCCGCACAACAGAAGAAGGGTAAAAAAAAATAGGAGTCATATTTCGGACATACATACCGCCTGCTGCACATTGTGGACACTAAGAGTGTTGAGGGCAGTCCTCTCCTTCTTGGCGGGAACAGCGGCATGCTTTATGTTGACATTACTGTTGCGAGGGCGACCTTGCCTGTGGGTGGTCTGTCGAATGGTTGTCCTTGAGAGAACGAAGCTCCTTGCCACCTTTGATCAAAGTGGGTGCAGCATTCTCATCAGTGACAGTGCTCTTTTTCATTGCCGCAAGACGACGCGTTTGAATCTAGTGGGTATAAGAAGTGGTTAGTGTTGAGTTGTTGTTGGATGTGGATGGATGGATGGATGGATGGGGGAGCAAAGTTCTTTGTTACCTGTGATGTCTGCATCTCTGACTCGCTACACTACAGCAGACAGAGTGGTAAAGTGGATTGGGATTGAGGGATGAATGGGATGGATGGGTGGATGGGATGAATGTGAGAGGATGTTTTGGTGATGGAGTGAGTGAGTTGGGAATGGGAATGTGAGATGGAATGGGAGAGTGGAGTTGAGGGCAAGAAAGGCGAGAGTAGAAAGATGTTTTGAAAACCAGCCAACCAAACTGAAAGAAGGGAACTCCCTTCTTTTGCCTAATAATAATAAAGAAAGAAAAATGACGATTAATTAATTTTAACAATAATATTTAATAATAATAATACATATAATAATAATTTTGTTATAATTTTATATTTTGAGAAACCAAAAAAAAAGAAATTAAAAAAATTTATTTTAAATATTTATTTAATTATTATTAATTTTATTTCCTCCAGTGTAATAAATATTTATTACATACATAATAATACTGTAATATCTATTTAATATTATTATATATTCGGACAACATTCATTCAGACAATTTTAATAATAATAACTGATTCATTTTTTATTTTTACTAATTATTATTATTTTTTTTTTTTTTTGAGTCCGATCTAAATATCACTCACCTATTTAAAGTTCACTATACCAAAATGTCATAATACATATAAATAAATAATAATATATGTCTTTATGTTATCACTAGAAATGTAATGTTGAGCGTGTCAGCATGTGGATGAATGTGTGTGTGTGTGTGTGTGTGCGTGTGCATGTATGTGTGTGTGTAGTATGCAGTAACCAGTGACTGACTGGTGATCGTGAGTCAAACAATAATGATAAGTGGTCCATTTTAATCCATAAAGGCAACATCCTCACTACCACCACCACCACCACCATCATCGCCCATCACCCTCCCTATCATCGCTCATCTCATCATTGTAGAGAAGTTCCGCGTGTTCGTTTTCATCTTCATCCTCATCAAACTGAACACTTTCCTTTCGTGCAATCTCATTCTTGTGATCTCGTGCGTGATCTTCCTTCTTGTCCACGAGATCCATCTTGTAATCGTGCTCATCAGCCTCCCCGTACTTTTCCCCTTCCATCTTCTTTTCGTCTGGTTCATCACTCGGACTCTCTTTCTCTTGCTCGCTACCATTGAGGGTCTCTTCTTCACTCTCTAGATTCAGAGCCTTCTCTTTCTCTTGCTCGCTATCATTGAGGGTCCCTTCTTCAATCTCTAGATTCAGAGCCTTCTCTTTCTCTTGCTCGCTATCATTGAGGGTCCCTTCTTCACTCTCTAGATTCAGAGCCTTCTCTTTCTCTTGCTCGCTATCATTGAGAGTCTCTTCTTCACTCTCTAGATTCAGAGCCTTCTCTTTTTCCAATACATCATTCACGCTTTCTCTCCCCTTTTCTTCTACTCCATCGCTCAAGCTTTCTTCCTGACTATTTAGTGCCACGGCCTTCTCTTTTGTAGTTCCATCATTCGCGCTCTCCCTCCCCACCTCTTCCGCTTCGTCGCTCAAGCTCCCATTTTGACTTTCTAGCACCACCGCTTTCTTTTTTGTCGCGTCCTCCTCCTGTTCGTCCCCACCTTCTTCTCTGCCGTCTTTTCCGATGGTTTCATCTGGTACCTTATCAATCAAAGGCTCCTGCTGAAGTTTCTTGCTTGCTTTCTATCGATGGCGCCTGCTGCCCTTCTGATCTTTTGTGGAAACAACTTCTTCTACTTCATCATCATCATTATTGTTTCTGTCGCCTTGACTCTTGCCTACCAAGACTACGGCAGGCTGTTGCACATACGCCTCGACGGGTTTGCTTTCTGCCTCTTCAACTATAGCCGGCTGCTCTCCTACTTTGACTGGTTTACTTTCTGCCTTAGCAACCACCGCCTTCTGCTCCTTATCCTCCTTGAGCACTTCCAAGACACCCTTTTGCTGCTTCTCAGCCTTGACTACTTCCAGCACACTCTTTTGCTGCTTTTGAGCCTTGACTACTTCCAGTATCTCTTTCTGCTGCTTGTCGACCTTGATCACTTTAGGCACTCCCTGCGACTGCTTGTTAACCTTGAGCTTGTCAGGCAACTCCTTTTCCGACTGGTTGGCCTTGACCACTCCCGACCCCATCTCGGCTGCTCTTGCTTTTTAACTTTGGCCAATTTCACCTCACTCTCCCCAACCTCTTTCACCGCCTTCCCATCCCCGATCTTCTTTGCCTTAACCCAATTTCTCAACCTCTTTGACTTTCCAAACAACGTTTCCACACCCCCTCTTCAATCTCATGCTGTAGATTTACCACTGGCATATGTCGACGCATCTTATCAGCCTCTTTCCCATTCTTTGGGAGTTTGGCCCAGATTGTTTCAGTTTCTTTTCTTTGAATGAGGGGCACAGTGAATCGCTCGTCCCAGGTTGTACGGAGGACGTCAGAACGGTCACAGGTTTACCATCGCCCGCGCTGTGGACACCTTGTTCGTAGTAGTTTGTGCTGAAGGAGGTCTGGTTCGGGAAAGAAGGGTAGACCATTACCAGGCCTTGTATGTACATGTATTCGATGAGGAACCTGATTATTCTTAATGTTAATGATTGCACTTAAAAATGGGTAAAGAAATACAGCGATGAAGAGCTCGGCGAGGAGTTCAATCGTTTATAAACAAAATCAATACAACAACATTTTGCATACCTCTTCCATGAATGCTTCCATAAATTCGACCTCGCATTCGGCAACGCCGGCAACATCCTCCCCTTCCGTTTCCTCCATTTAAAAAACTCAATATACTCTTTCCATAACTTCCCAGAATACACCGCTCCCCAGCTACACGGCAGCTGCATATAATACAGCGACGTGCCTTCATACGTGGTATTGGCGAACGCCTTTTCAGGGGTCCATTTAGGGGGGTTTTGAGGATCGTCTGTGGGTGATATTTCGTCAAGCCTTGGTGTGTACAGTGAGCAGCCTATTGTCTTTTTGTGGTGAGAGACGGGGAGGAGGAAGAGCTTGGAACAGTGGAGAGCGTATTCGAAAAAAGGGGGGAGACTTCAACGTCGTCTTCCAGGAAAATGGCAAGGTCGTTGTCGTCTTTAGGCTTCCAAGCGTCCGTCATGAGCTTTTAATTGTAAGCATTAAGTATTTTGCACATAGTAGAAAAAAAAGTATAAAAGATGACATCCATTTACCTCCCCAAGCCCCGTTCCATTCGTCGCCACCCTCGTTTCATCCGCTCCTTTCCCTTCCACCATTTTCTTCCCAAACTCCCACTGAAACCCCCTCACAACCTCCCAAACCTCGTCCCAGCCCCTTTCTCCACATGCATGATCAACTCCACATCCCTCCGATCCCCGTACTCGGCGCTCGCAAGACTCTCCAACAACCTCTTAAGACTCTTGACCCGTTTCCACGCAAACACGTGCAAGCTGATCCGCGGCTCCTGCCGTCGTTCCCGTGCCTTCACAACATTATGCAAGGAAAACTCGGTATGATGTTTGACGGCTGTGCGAGCGTAAAACTCGGAATCGACTTCATCGGAGAGGAGGGCGGAGAGAGCGGTACAGCCTGTACATTCGGTCAAGCTGTAGACGTCGACTAAAGGCCCATATGGGGATTTCTTTGTCGGAGGTTTCGCCAAAGTGTATAAACTCTCCTTCGGATTCTTTTGAAAACGTTGGCGTTTCACCCTGAAGTAGCACCCACGCGATGAACAGATTCACGGTGATGCTGCAAAGGGCAAGGAACGATATGGCCTTCATTTGTTGACACTTGTCAAAAAATAAAGTCTTGACAAACCTTCTTTTCAATCCAAAAAAAAAAAAAAAAGATGGTCAGTCCCAATGACATCAAGAACAAACGGAAGAGGGAGGAGGTGTACCATGCGCAAAAAGCAGAGAAGAATAAGGCCAAGTTGCAGAAGCGGATGAAGACGAGGAAGGAGGAGGAGGAAAATCCAGAGTTGAAGGAGGAGAGGTTGAAGAGTAATGTACCTGCAACCATTGAAAATACGAGGGAAGCGGATGAGACGGTTGTCGGAGATGATGAAGAGGTAATTATCTTTCAACTTTTCACTCTTTTTAAGAACTTTTTTCTAATCGCCCTTACAGGTCCTTAAATCCGAAGAATCTGACGAATTCGCTCAATACTTTAACGGTCTGCCCCGAAGATCCTTATCACCACATCTCGACGAGCAACACCGGTAGAAACGCACCGCATTCATCGTTCCCCTCTTAATCTCTTGTTAGAACACATACGAATTCGTCAATGAATTTATCACGATATTCCCGGACGCCCAATTTGTGAAACGAGGGCCACAGTTTGAGGTGAAGAAGATAGTCGAGATTGCAAAAAAAAGAGAATTCACGGATGTGATTATCGTGAATGAGAGCAACAAGGAACCGAGTGAGTTTTTTTCTTTGATTCTTTTAAGGGGGGTCTGCTTGTTATCTTTTATCATTTGGGTAGTATTTTTGGTTGTGGTTTTTGGTTGGGTTTCGAATTTGTTTGGCTTGGAATTTTGGGGATCTAGTTTTTTCCTTTCGTGGGTGGATTCTTTTTTAATTTGATCCATCGGCAGTCTCTGCTTACTACGGAATGTCATGTTTACTAAATTTATTTTGTTTTGGTGTAATATAGATGCCATCACCGTCATCCACCTCCCCGACGGTCCCACCGCACACTTCAAACTTTCCAGCATCAAACTTAACAAACAAATAAAGGTAAAATTTCCAACCCCATTCGCTCTTACTCTTTCAAACAAACTCACATTTTTTTTTCCAGGGCCACGGTCGACTCGGCCCCGAAAAGCCCGAACTCATTCTCAACAACTTCAACACACGTCTTGGTCATTCCGTTGGTCGCATGCTTGCCTCTCTCTTCCCCCAAGTCCCCGAATTCAAAGGTCGTCAAGTCGCTACATTCCATAATCAACGCGATTTCATCTTTTTCCGGAGACACAGGTATCTTTCCACGCCGTTGCCACAGAAATGCTGATGGGGAGCGTAGATATATTTTTAGAAATGGAGAACGATGCGATTTGCAGGAGATTGGACCTCGATTTACATTGAAGTTGAGGTGGTTGCAGAAGGGGACGTTTAATACAAAGTTTGGAGAGTATGAGTGGATATTTAAGGTTAGTTTTTAGCTCTTTTGAGACTTGATTAATGCTGGCGCGATTCTAATTGTTGCTTTTATTTATTTTTTTTAGCCGGAAATGGAGACCAGCAGGAAACGGTTCTTCCTTTAAAGCGTTGTGGGATTTTTATTTGAGCCGTTGTTGGTTTTTATATTTTTTTAATAGCATTCCACCATTTTACCAAAAGCATTTTATTATGAACTTTTTACGCAAAAAGCCCTAAAACGGCAGGAGCCTTTGGATCCAGACTTTGTAATTGATATGAAATGAAATTTCTCTCTTCATGATTCTTTCGAATCTTGCGAACTTGCCAAAGAGCCCGTAAAACTTCTAAGTGAAGAGTTTACCATTTTGTGTAAAAGAGTTACTATGTATTGTATATACATACCTTTATAATTGTCAAATTGAACTCCAACATTTTTTTTCGAAAGCTTTCTTGTACCTTTCATGCCGCCTTTGTCATCACCGATACCCAGCAATTAATGTGGTCACTTGCACAAAGCTGAGAATCGTAAAATTCTTGTCGAGCGTAGGCAGCCATCACAAAAGCATGCACATCCTCTCAACGATCTGTCAGAGCATGCATTTGCATCATAAAACCCAGATACCTATATTTTCGATAGCATGTTATTATCCCATTTTAAACAAACGGGCCTAGCTCAAACAGCAACACAAGCAACACAATATTCAACACAATTAATGCGTGTACTGTCCCTTTACTTTCTCCAAACCCTAATGGTTATCTCACCGACAATGACGTCGCGTATCACTTAAACTGCGTACTGTCGTTAAAGTTGGTGGACACGGAGAGCAAGAAGTGGCAGTTGCCGCGGAAGCAGAAAAGGCTTTTATATAACTCATACACATGCAATACTTTTTTGAAGTTTATTATTCTGTTATTTATTTACTTCTTCAATTTGAACCAATCATGCTCAAAATACTTTTCAAACCAAAAAAAATCTATGTTGCAACACACACCAACTCCGTCTCCAGCGCATGCATTCGCACCGGCCGCATCCAGCACCTTGCAGGCGGTTTTGGCTAAAGCCAGGTATGCAATCTCTTCTATTGCATAACTAAATTTTATCGTGCAGTGAGTTGGCAGACTTCATTACTTCAATTTATGTGAAGGAGGTTGAAAGTAAAGCCGGATGTTCGATGCCAAAGATATTAGCAGCATTAAGGAGGCTATCAGAAGAGACGAGGTTGGTTGAGGAGGTAACTGGTGGCGGCAGAACTCGAAATAAGGAAGCTGTGAAAGTTATTGAGGACAAACAGCCCGAAGTACGAGTGGGTTCTTTTCAAACAATTGACGGCGATACGTTTGGACAGTCCCGTTATGAAGATGAGACGAGTGACTGCGAGATAGTCACCGAGACGGAGATGGCGCTGGGAGCGTTTGCAAACAAAACCGATGACAGGAAGACATATGGAGCCAAAGCCGCTGAAATATTGGAGGAGCAATCAACATCGTCTCTTGAGATAAATGGATGCAGTAGTATTTCTTTGGAAGTAAAGGCCGTTTCGTCCAAGGATCCCGCAATTGAAGAGTTAAGGAAAGAGCTTGAGCACCTCAAATATGTGGCCCAAAATGAGATTCTTAAAGAGCAGTTTCGTAAAGGATCGACAATGTTCACTGCTATTGAGACAGCCGAGAAATTGAAGGAAGATATCGCGAACCTTACAAAAAAGCCTGACGTATTGTCGAATCTTCTTGCGGCCGAATCGAAGTTTCATCAAGCCACGGAGACAAATTTAGAGTTAAGCACAGAGATTGAGAATCTTCGAGAATGTCTTCGCGTAAAATGCGCGCAGCTCAGCGAGACGACGGCAAGGTATCAAGCCGCTGAGGAGACCACGGAAAGCTTAATGGAGGAAATTGGATGCCTTCGTAACAGGCCTGATCTGTCCGGAAAGCTGGTTGAGATAGAGGCGAGACTTAAAAATGCCACTGAATATAACGTACATCTGAAGAAAGAAGTTGAGGATTACCAAAGGAAAATTGTAGAATGTCAAAATGAGATGAGGAAGAGGGAGCGAATTGCCGCTCAGGTGAACAAGGATATAAAGAAGGATGCAGAGAGTCTTTTAAGTCAGCTCTGTGATTCGTCCAAGCGGTTCCACGCTAGGACGTCAACGAAGCTTGTGTCAGATGTGAATATGGACACGGCAAAGCGAAGGATTTCGGACCTTGAAATATTGTTGGCAAAGGGTCAGAAAAACTTAGAAGAAACTATTGCTGAGCTCGACGTGATGCGAAGACAAAAAAGTGAAATCAACTCGGTCCTTGAAGAGTCACTTAAAGAGATTGAGCTGATGAAGATTGAGATGGGTGGTCTTCTCCTGCGGCTTCGTGTCCTTGAGGATGCTAAAGCTGCATCTAAGAGGAGGATCGCTGATTTTGAAAAATTACTTCAGGCAGGTTGTCCTTCATTGGCTCTTAAAACGAATGATGGTAGGGGTGGCATTAATTTGTACGATTGCGTGGAAGCCCGAGAAGATAATGGAAGCCGGTCGAGGGTGTGGAGTGTTGCCGTTCCGATGGAAGTGGGCGAAGAGGCTGCATCAGATGTCACGATGTCGGAAGGAGACAGCGTTGGTGGAGCCGATGAGGTGGAAATGGTTTGAGTTGTCAACGAGGAGACGAGTAGACACGCAAACAGTAACCTTTATTTCTAGTGTATTTGAGATTTGCAAAGGGTTTTTAAAAATTGAATTTGAGTGTATTGGATGACCTAATAAAACAATCCTATTTTAAGATTTGGTATAAAAGTTTGGAGCGGCTTTTCGTTTTACACATTAGTAAAAGTGATCCAGTTTTGTTCACCCGTCCTCTTCTTTTCTAAGGCCCGCGTCCTTTGCCAGCTGAATTTTCGAAACTGAATGCATACATCGTCATGCCGATTTTCATTTGATGTCATAACCAAGTTTAAAAAACTTTGTCAGTAATGACGATGACCTTATAAGTACTTTAATGTAATATAACTTTTTTTTTATTCGTCCTTTAGGCTCTTTACGTGCATTTAAATTTAAGAAATAAATAAAAAAGGAGAGGGGCTCCAGGGGGGGGGGGTTAGGGGTTTGGGAGGGAAGGCAGGGGTAGGCAGGGGAAGGCAGGGGAAGGCAGGGGAAGGCAGGGGAAGGCAGGGGAAGAGGAGGACGTCAAGGGATATTGGAGGGGTAGGGGATCGTGTATAAATCTTGATTCTTGAAAACGCTAGTATCTCTGCAAAAGGTTCTTACAATCCAATAAATATCTACGAAGGTACCACGTCATCGACCGTCACTTGAACAAATCCACGTGATTCCAAAGTCAAAGAGTGATTACAAAAAGTGAATTGTTGGATATAAGGTGCGGCCGGCAATGCCGTGACCAGAATGGAAGGAAGCGATGGGGAAGGAGTTGACGAATCCAAGTGTCTACGTTTGATGCGAGGCTCCTGAACTTCAACTTGTCCATATAGTTCATCTTCAGTGCGTGATCGTTTGAGAGAAATGGGGTGGGGGGAAGGACGTTGAGGGGTAGTGTTATGAGGTTAAAAAAATCAGGGTCAAAAATGTGAGGAGAATGAGTTAAGGGTTCGTTAGCACAACTTTCACTACGCTTCCGTTTATGGGAGGAACTTGGCGTGGGGATCTCTGACATTAAAAGTGGCGGAGGAGGAGGTCCTGACATTAAAACAAACAACCAAATCTTCACTTGCTCATTGAAGCAACGCATGCTTTCTTCCAATTGATCTTGATTCATACTTGCGATCGCAGCGTATCGATCAGGATGGCACAGTTGAGCATACCGGATCTTATAAATAGAAGGGAAAAAAAAGGCATGAGTCTCAGACCGCTTAAACTTCAACACAAAAAAAAAAAAAGTAATCCTACGTATTCAGTGGCGCTCAAAAGATGATAGACGGCCTTGAATCCTAAATTCTCCATCCGCTCAACGATCACCATAGGCCACCATCCAACTAAAAACGTAACATCTTGAATCTCGTCTGCCCAATTTGAGTGGGTGTATGGAATTTGTGGAACAACGTTCTGCGCTACTGCCGAGTTTTGCTGGTTCAATGGAGGAGTCGGAACAGACAAATTCTGAGCGAAAGCGCTTGCAAGAGCTTTGGCGGAAGGTGGCACGGACGAATTTTGAGCAAACGCGCTTGCAAAAGCGTCCGCGGAAGGTGGAGCCGACAAATTCTGAGCAAACGCGCTTGCAAGAGCTTTGGCGGAAGGTGGAACAGACGAATTCTGAGCAAACGCGTTTGCGAAAGCTTCAGCAGACGACAGAACAGGCAGATTCTGAGCAAAAGCTTCAGCGGAAGGTGGAACAGACAGATTCTGAGAAAACGCGTTTGCAACGACTTGCGGTTCTACAAGCAAATCATCGGCCAATACAATTTTAGAAGCTGAAGACTTTCGTTTCAAATTCCCATCTTGCTGGGTATATGTTCTCTGACGTTTGGGGAGAGGTGCATTGAGAGACACGTCGTCGTTGTTGGCGATGGCCGTGGGAAGAGGTTTAGAAAACGTTTGATGTTTCTCAACAGACTGACTTTGACCGGAAGATGGATCAACGTGACTCCTTGAAGTGTATTGCATCACTTCACTTTGATATTGAATAGATTGACCAGAGTGGGAAGTTGAAGTCAAGGGTTGAGGAACTGTCGCTGAAACGGAAACAGGTTGTTGAGCATCCGCAGTAGGATGATAGACTTTCTTCCCGGTTCTTTGACGAGGTTGAGTAGAACGTTGAAGTCGTTGAGCTTGTTGACGTTGATGTTCTGCAATAGCTTTTGCAACCAATGAATCCTGGACCATTTGCATTTTGCTTACAGACGCCGTAGGAGTGGAGTGGTTGATGAAGGCTTCTTCAGTGGTCTGCGAGATGGAGGAAGTTGATGATGATGTATCAATAGAGTGGTTTGAATCATGGGTAGGGGTTGGTGATAGAGATTGAAAGTGAGGTTGAGTTGTATAAATTTGGTTTGAAGGATTGGTATAGGGTATCGAGATTATCCTCTCTTCAGTAGCGCGAATATGGTTTCCAGGAGTTACCCGCTGAACCTGAGGTTGGTCTGTTTGAATATGACGGCGACGACTCTTCCCATTCACACTGGGACGGTTTTGCGCACCCAAAGAGTATTCTTGTTAATATACTGAGTGATTTCGCGTTGAGTGTAGCCACGACGATGAGGATGAGCACCAACATTGGACATAGAACCCGCATAAGCCGATTCGTTTTGAAGATCCATCGACGGTTGAGGTTTCAAGTGAGATGCTGTGGTCGTATGATACCTGGGATCACTAGAACTGCTACTAGATTCACGCTCATTATCACGCGTGAGAGTTGGTTGTTGGCAAGTCGCAGCATCCATATATCCTGTCATGACGTTTGTCGTGGATTGACGAGAAGCCCCATCAGATTGGAAATGAGGAGGAGTGACCGCGTTAGCATTTAAAGCTGATTGTGAGATGCTAATGGACGGCTGAGACATGACACGTTGTGATTGAAAGTGTGGACGACTTCCGTTGTATGCAGGTTGGCTGTATCCAGGGTTGCTTTCAACTGAAGCATCCTTTGAAATAGTGTTTCCAGACAATAAAAGGGGAATAAAATTGTCAACATGATCACGTCGCTGGGAAGGTGTTGGTTGTGAAGGAGTGGCTTGAAGGGCAGGTTGGCTGTATCCAGGGTTTCTTTCAACCGCATTCTTTTTAGAGTTTCCGGACGATCCAAGCGGGTTGTTAAGATGACGCTGGGAAGGTGTTGGTTGTGAAGGAGTAGCATGAAGGGCAGGTTGGCTGTATCCAGGGTTTCTTTCAACCGCATTCTTTTTAGAGTTTCCGGACGATACAAGCGGGTTGTTAAGATGACGCTGGGAAGGTGTTGGTTGTGAAGGAGCAGCTTGAAGCGGTTGGCCGTATCCAGGGTTTCTTTCAACCGCATTCTTTAAAGAGTTCCCCGACGGGGTAGGATTGTCAAGATGCCCAGAAGGTGTTGGTGAAGGCTGAATCGCAGGTTTAGAACACAATGCATTCCCTTGAAACCCAGGACCCTGTTGCCCACTTAAATCCTCCAAATGTTTCGCGGTACCCCAAGAAAGACGATGAAGCGATTCCTCCGGCACACGAATCTCCACAGGTTTCAAAATAGAAGGGACGCGTCCTTCTTTGATGGCTTCGAGTTGAACAGCGAACTTGGAGATATCAACGACAGAGACGGGATTTCCGTATAATGTAAATCCAGAGGCTGGTGTAAAGACGGAGGGTGAGAGCGTGGACATGGCGAGACATGTTCCGATGGCTTCGTGGAGGTCGGTGAGAGAGTGGATGGGGTGGCCGGAGAAGGTGATGATGGGGTTGGGGTTGGGAGGATGGGTTGGAGAGGGGGTTTTTGATTGTGGATTTGACATGGGGGTTTTGGTGGACTGTAGGGAGATGTCAGTAGTGGAAGAGTAGGAGGAAACACTTGTTGAGCTCACCTTTTAGCCCGTGTTTGAATCAATAAGGGAGGTGATGGAAAAGGAGATTTGACAGAGTTTGATACTAATAAACTACGATCAAGGCTTTAGAGGGATGTTGACGTCTTTAAAATGCTTTGCGTAAACTTGTCGCCTTGCGTAAGATTGCTCAAAAGGGCTTCGTATACCGGGTTCCTCTCCGAGAGCAGACGAGGTTATGTAAATGATCCTGCTGTTTACAAATAGGGATCTTTGAGACTTGCGACGGCACAGGAGTTGACGGTCTGGCTAGGATGGATGGTTGCGGGGTTGAAGTGGTCAAAATAAAATTGTCAAAATATTATTTATTGTTCAAGCGTTTTTCATTTCTTCAAAAGCAACACAGAGTTTTTGCAAACGCTATAGTAATTTTTCAATATTCAATTTTACCGATAGCGTTTTTGCTAACGCTAAAATTGAAAATGGAAACTGTTTCGCAATACGCATCACACAAGGGTTTCTTCACCTGCGCGCTACTACTTTTGCAAGCAAAACGAGGTTTTTTTTCCCTTTCAAACTCACAAAAGAGCGTCGTGAGCTTAAAAGAAACCCCATCGTCCATTACTTACCAAAAAGCCAAACACTATATTACTTTCTACACAGGCAACCATTCCCCAATAAAACTGGAAGCCTTCAACACATTCATCCCCTCCATAAAAAAAGGGAATCCCCTACAAGAATTAAGCAAAAATATTAGAACAAGCAACTTTTTTATTTTCAACACGTCCACACATGTAACCCGCAGCATCAACATCACCCACTTTATGATCCACCTCGCAGCACTTCATGGAACCCTTCAACCCCTCCCTCCTCGCGTCACCAAAACCCCTAACCGACATCCAAACCCTCCCCTTCTGCACACTACTCCACTCCCCAAACACCAAAAGTATTCCTCACACATCTCCCTCATGCACCTCCATAAAAAAAAAACAAACTTTAAATAAAAACACCCCTATATCACCACAACCTCAAATGTCTCCCGTAGGATCGGGCAGAGGTTCCCTCAACTTACCCAAACCCCCCCAAAAAAAAAACCATCACTTCCCCCCTTCCCCTTCCCCTCCTCCTTCCCCAACCCCCCAACAAATCCACAACCCTCCCCCCTTCCCTCCTTCCCCAACCCCCCACCAAATCCACAAAACTCCCCCCCACATCCCCCCCAAGTCTCTTCACCCCCTCCGCAACCTCCATCAACGTCTCCCGAATCTCCCTATCCCCCAACATCTTCACCATCTCCCATTTCGTCGGTACCTTGCCCGGATCCGTCGCGTCAATCCAGCCTCGTTTTTGGAGGAGGCCCGCGAGCCTTGAGGTGGCGTTGAGGAGCGCTGGGTCTTTGGTGATGGCTTGGAGGAGAGCTTTGGTTTGAGGGGAGGTGGGGTCGAAGGTGGAGGAGTGGCGGTGGGAGGAGGGGCGGGAGAGGAAGGATGATGGGGAGGGGAGAGAGGCGGGAGAAGGAGGAGAGGAAGGATGATGGGGGGCCGCCCCAGGGAGACCGGTGCGGAATCTGCGGAGGAGGTGGGAGGTCATGGTAGGTCGGTATTCAATTTATGCAAGTCGCTATAATATAATTTTTTTTGTCTTTGTTTCAAAAAAGACTTATCCACTATATACTGAGTTCATTATACAACAAAAATCTTTTAAGAGAAACCACCTCCCCTCCCGACTCCCCCAAAATCAAATACATATTCAAACAATCAACCCAGAACCTCCTTCAAAAATCACATAAAGGGAAAGGCACTCGAAAGTTTTCAAAAAAACACCAAAAACCAAAAACACACGTTACAAAAACAACAAAAGTGAAACGCAGTTGAAAAAAAAAAAAAAAGGAAGCGTGACAGACAGTAAAAAGCATGTTTGAGTATAAAAGAGAAACAAGAGTTGTAGATTTTGAGGGTCAATGTTTAGTTGAACAAAAAAACAAGTGAGTGTTCTGCGAAAAAGGTTGAGGACAAATCAAAAAGTGTATGAGAAATGAGTTGAAGAGGTGGGAGAAGGCAAAAGAGAGGGGATGGAATGGTGGAGAGGAGAAGCGCATGGGGGTATCCAAACCAAACGAAAACCTTTTTTTTTTGTTGTGTATGTTAACACTTTCCCCAACACTGACCGACAAGGAAAACTGTAAATCCACAATCCTTCCCCTCCCGCCCCTCCCCCAAAAAAACAAACAAAAACAAACCAATAAATAAGACCCATCTCTCCCCCCAACCCTCCCCCCCAACAAAAAAAACAATAAATAAGAAAAAAAGACAAGGAAAAGAAAAACAAAAACACACCCCTCCCCCATCTCACCATCTACCGCACACTCACGGCACTATCCCCCACACTCAAATCATCCTCCACCCCAACCTTCCCTTCCTCCGCAGCAAGCGTATCATTCGACTCCTTCCCCTTCCCCCCCTCCACCTTGATCGCACTACTCTTCCTCGGACTCAACACAGGCCGTGTCCCCTCCTTCCCCAACAACCCTCTCGACGACTTCCGTTGCTGCACAGACGCAACAGGACTCGCAGCAAGCGTCTGCGAAGACGTGGATGACCTTGGTGTCGTGTCTTCCTCGTCATGCGGGTCTTCCTGAGTCCCACCGAATCGCTTAAAGAGGTTCTCGTGGGTGATGTATTGTTGGAGACATGGTTTGTGTTCATCTTCGGTGAGGATTTTAACCTAGGACCCGCAAAAAAAAACGTAAAGATTACTATTGGTACTTGCAATAAAATAAAAATGAAAAGGACTTACCCTTTCGACTGTTTCAGCGTCGAGAAAGACTTTGGCAACATTGAATCCGACAGAGAGGAGCATGTTTTTGGGAAAGACGAATAAGCGAGCAAGGTGTTCAGGGAAATAGGTTTGAAAAGTGGAGAGAAGGGTTTTCATGAGTGGAGAATCAAAGTTGGTATTGTTCATTCCAATACGATCAATGATGAGTGAGATCCTGTCCTTGATGATTCTACAACAAAAAAATAAAGAAATAATAAAATTGGTTAAAATCTGTTTTTTCCTATAAAAAAAGAAATGTTTTAACCACTCACCCACTCTGTTTCGCCTTTTCCACCGAATAAATAATAAACCTAATATCCCTCTCCACTCCAAAATCATCTGGTCGATGCCTCGCCTGTTTCCAAATAGCCACCGGATACCCATCCACATCAACCCCTTTGATACACAATTTCCCAACAGCCATCTCTTGTGAAAAGTCTTCATCCAGCAACGTGGTCCATTTATAGGATTCCCGCCAATCGAGGGTGGTGCCGATTTGCTTAAAGCGGTGGTAACGTTGCCACGGTTTGCACGGAGGAAGCGGGAGATGTCAAGGTCAGAGAGGGTTGAGAGGAGGGGGTGGGTGGCGTGATGTTTGCGGACGGTTACGATAAAGGTCTGTATTTTTTTTTTTTGGAAAAGGTCGTCGTGAATCGTTGGCGGTTAGTGATTAAAAGTAAAAAAAAAAGGATTTATAAAGAGACGGATGCCAAATGACGTTTTCCTTCACCTTGTAGTCTTCATCTGTTGGTTGCTTGTGATGAGAAGAGTGATCATGAGAGTGGTGGTGATGATGAGTGTCATTTTCCTTTTCCTGCTTGTCCTCCTTTTTTGAATGCCATCGTTTCATCATGTCTCTCCTCCTCCTGTTTGCTGTTTGATGCTAGGTTGATTGCTGCTTGATGCTGTTGCTGTTGCTCGTTGATAGATATCCTCTTTTTGCAGTTGGACCAAATAAAGAGAGAAGAAGAAGAAGAAGAAGAAGAGGGTGTTCTCTCTCTCTCTCTCTCTCTCTCTTGTAGTTGTGACAGGATGGAATCCCAAGGATCAAGGGGAGACAGCAGCAACAAAGTCAACAAAACAAACACACACTAATAGTAAATAGAGTAGAGAGAGTAGAGTATAGAGTGAGAGTAGAGAGTAGAGAAGGTAGAATGTAAGGATAGGAGATAAGAGTGATAGGAGATAGAGTGATACTGATGGAGAGGAATAGGGAATATTATATATATTGGGATGAAAGGATGGAATGGATAGTGTCAATTGAATGGGAGTAATAATAATAATGGAATGAAAAGGATGGCTGGCTGTTTGAAAAGGTAAATATATACCTATATAACAAGAATAATATAATTAAAATAAATAAATAAATACTAAAAGGTAGTACATCCTTACACCAATAGAGTGACACAAGAATTGGAATGTTGTTATTTGCATTTTGAATTGCATGGAATGAGAAACCATAAAACACAACAACAACAACACGCAACAACACAAGATCTATTTTTGGAAATATAAATATATTTATTATTATATTTCTATTTCTATATTATATTATTTATTTATCATTCCCATTATATTATTATATTCACATCCCATATAATATTAATATTTATAAATTAATATTTGAATATTGTTATTCATCCATCACTCACTCATATCCATCCACTCATATACATTCTAATAATATAATATATTAATATTATTATTATTATTAAAAGATTCATTCCATTCTATATTACACTCATTCATCATTCATCACTATAAAAAAAACAATAGAAAAAAACACTCAACACAACACAAATAGAAAAACAAAGAATGGTCCAACTTTTATTTTATTTATCCACCTTTAAAACCCAGACCCCGTCAACCGTTGCTTCTGATTCACATAAGCCTTGAGCCTGATCGCATTGATCCGGATAAAACCAGTCGAATCAGAAGGATCAAACCCTCCCGCAATATCCATCGACGCAATCTTGTCATCATAAAGTGACAACTTGGATGACCGGCCTTCAACCACAATGTTTCCCTTGTAAAGCTTGACTGCAAAGAAAAAAAAAGAGAGAAAAATGAAAGACGTCAATATCACATTCATAACAAAATCATCAAGACACTCACGCTTGACAACACCAGTCACAGCTTGCTGGCTCTGCTCAACCGCAGTCATAATCAACTCGCGTTCAGGAGAGAACCAGAATCCATTGTAAATAATCTCTGCAAGACGCTGGGAGAATTGATCGCGGATGCGGCGGACTTCCCTGTCCAAGGTAAGACCTTCAAGGTCAACGTGTGCAGCACGCAGAATAGTACCACCAGGAGTCTCGTAGCAACTATATACACAAAAAAAGCATAAAACATCATTGAGTCCTTGTTTTTTTTTTGCATTTCCCACAAAAAAAATAAATTTATATAAGTAAACTCACCCCCTAGACTTGATACCGACAAAACGGTTCTCAACGATATCAATCCGTCCAATACCATGCTTCCTGCCAAGCGCATTGAGGTAAAGGAAAAGCTCAAGCGAGTCCGTCTTCTTGGTAACACCATCCGTCACGTTCTCCACCAACACAGGAATCCCCTTCTCAAAGTGAACATTCTACTCAAAAAAAAATAAAAAAAAGAAAAAGTTATTATCCTCTCCACCCAAAAAAAAATAAATTATTTTTTAAACAGCAAAAACTCGCGCTCACCACCCTCTCTGGCACATTCGGCGCATCCTCCGGATCCGTAATCAACTTCCACATATCCTTTGGCGGCGTCACATCAGGGTCCTCCAAAATCCCCGCCTCATAAGAGATATGATACAAATTCTCATCCGTCGACCATGGTTTCGCAGCAGTCTGGAAAACAGGGATCCCCTTCTCCGCAGCGTACTCGAGGAGCGCCGTACGGCCTGGGAATCGATTGTAAAAGAGCGGATCACGCCATGGCGCAATAATCTTGATCGTGGGGTCGAGTGCAAGGTACCCAAGTTCGAAACGGACTTGGTCATTGCCTTTGCCTGTGCAGCCGTGAGAAACGTATTGGCAGTTTTCGAGCTTGGCAATGTCAATCTTGAAAGGATGGAGGTTAAGATCAAATCCAATTTTCAAGGTTTCATAATGACATTACCTGTTTTTGACAAATAACGGGCCTAGCAAGCGAAGTCCCAAGAAGGTAAACCCCCTAAGAAGAAGAAAAAAAAAATGAAAAACGCATTAGCAATCTCTTCCTTATCATGCAAATGTCAAAGCGGCATCCTAAACCCCTCCAATCATCCATTCCAACAAAACACAAAAAAAAACAAACCAAACACTCACCTCATAAAGCGTATTCGCTTGCGCCGCCGGATAAACCACCTTTTCCACAAACTCCTTCCTCAAATCCTACCGCCTCAACATTAGTCCCCATTCTCCTCCTTCATCCAAATTAAAACGCAACCTTCCCATACCTCAATGTAAACCTTGACAGCACCAATCTTGAGCGCCTTATCACGAGCAGCCTCGAAATCTTCTTCTTGTCCAATATTGGCCATGTAGGCGACCACGTCGTAGCCCTTTGTTTATTGTAGTTGAGTGGGGAATGTCAGCGGGGTTGGTGTGATGATGGAAAGGGGTGGAGTGGATGGAGGGTTTACCTCGTCAATCAACCATGCGAGGATGCATGAGGTGTCTAGACCACCCGAGTAGGCGAGGACGACGCGACCTTTCTTTTCGATAGGCATGATGATATGTGATGTAGTTGTAGTGGTGATGGTCGTAGTTGGAGTGCCTGGTTTAGTGTGATGATGGAGTGATGGATGATGGAATGGAATGGAGTGATGGATGGATGGAATAGACTATAGAATAGCAAGCAGTGTTTGAATGCAGATGCAGATGGGGATATGGTGTAGAAGCCCCAATCTATTTATTTGTTTCAACAAATATTCAATTAAATTTAAAATATGACGAAAATAATGTATGGACAATTGTAAATATTTTTTAAATATTAGATGATTCAGTTCGAAATCTCATCTTTTTTTTTTATTATTCTTTATTTATTTGTATAACCCTTATT
The DNA here is from genome assembly GCA_025449115.1 of Chytridium lagenaria. Classification (NCBI taxonomy): domain Eukaryota; kingdom Fungi; phylum Chytridiomycota; class Chytridiomycetes; order Chytridiales; family Chytridiaceae; genus Chytridium; species Chytridium lagenaria. The sequence goes on from JAHLKC010000035.1 coordinate 202,233, forward strand.
ATAAATATACTCAAACCATCATCATCATCATCATTCAGGGTAATAAGGGAGCAAAAGGACACTCCCGCATCATCATCATCACCATCATCACCATCAGGGTAAATAAAATAGTACACAATAACACTGGAATTCTCTAAAGGATTTTATCTCCTCAACCCCATACAACACAACACAACAATCCAAACCCAAAAACACAAAAAAAACAAAAATGTTCTATTTATATGTATAAAAGAAAAACAAGGTATAAAAAAAAAAAGGCAACAAAAAAAAAAGGTTTAACCCCCCTTTACTAACATCCCCAGCGACGAATTCTCATAAAGAAGAAAAAAAACCAACGCAAAAAAACCCCCCACTCGCAGCAAAAAAAGTAAAGGTATTACCCAAATCCACACAAAAAAACAGGTAGGTATGTTTAAAACAAAAAAAAAGGGGGGAAATACGAAGTTGTAGAGCAAGAGACTGGCTATGAAGAACAAAATAGGTATCAAACGTCTTTTACTAAAACAAAAGAGGGCAGAGAGAGAGAGAGAGAAAAGAAAAGCAAGTAAAAAAAACAACAAACAAACAAAAGGAAGTAACATCCCGGTTTTCGTGCAAAAAAAAAAAAAAAGGGAGTGGGGGGAAGGTGGGGGGGGGAATAATGTGCAGGCACTATTTTCTTCTTCTCTAATATTAAGAATAAAAAGCATAGGGGGTAAAGGGGGAGCAAAACTAAACTATTTGCCAAATGCGAAAAAAAAAAAAAATCACAACATATCCCTCAATAATTATTCATCGATAAAACCCCTATTTTATATCTCTACTGCGCGCTCTCAGGTTCATCAACAGCGTCTAAGAGAAAAAGGGGTGGAAAAGGTATTAATCCACCATTCAAAGCAACAAAGACAAAAAAAGAGGAATCCCTTAAATAATCATTCAAAAAAATGGGGTCACCCCAACGAACAAAAAAAAAAGAAAAAGGCAAAACAACACGATCCCACTCACCGCCAAACACCGTTTCGTCGTAATATCATCCTTCAAAATCACACTAAACGTACTATCCCTCAACGGTTCCGGCAAACACTGTCTCAACGCCTCCCTCGCCTCGGGTTATCACTCACCTCAAATAACATCGTATCACATGCTTCAACAACCTCACGCTCTGCTGCTCAACAAGTTGGCTCACCATATTAGCTAAAACAGTGCCAACCGCGTAGAACCGCTCATAGGTTTGACATATATAGTTGAGTCCCATCTCGTCGAGGAGGATCTTTTGAACTATGAATATGGCAACCTGGGTGAAAGAGGTGAGGTCGGGTTAGAGTGGAGAGATGGGGAGGGAAGGGTTGGAAAGAAAGAGTATGAAGGAGAAGGACGTACGGTTTTTGAGAGCTCGGAACCGGATTCCATGATACGAAGACAAAGCGGTATAATTTCCGTGGACAGCAAAAAATTAATCACCTCTGGGTTATCATTCTACACAAAAAAATATCCCATTAAAAACTGCACACATAAAAAAAAGAAATCACCTTTACAAGCGCCCCAATAACGCCCAAACTCGTCAACCTCAAATACTCAAACGGTCTCGTCTTACTTGTCGTATTCAAGAACGGGTACAAGAATAAAGGGATATGTGCTGCATACAACCAAAAAAAAGTTAATGCCGGGACGGAAGAGGAGGCATACCATTTAAAAAAAGACCACGAGTTTCATTATGAGACGCCACGCACTGAAGAAGAGCGAGAGCGTTACATACGCGATTCGAGGCATGCCCAGTTAACGTTGGAGGCGCCAACGCCGGATACACAGACACAATCTCCTGTAAAAGAGCAGCCATGACGCCTACAAAAGAAAAAGATATCGTATGTTAGAAAACAAGGGGTGGTTGCCGGGTTGTGTTTTTACCGAAACAATGCCAAAGGATTGGAGCAAGGTCTTCGTAGGCTTCCCGTTTTTTGCTAAGCTCCAAAAGGGCTTGTTCACGGGTTTGAGGGTTGGTAAGATCGAGGATGAGGGAATAGATTTTCTCTTCGTCAATGAGTTGAGGGGGGCCGCCTGTTGATGGGGTTGCTGTTGTGGTGGAAGTTGAAGGGTTTGAGAGGTGGTGGAGGTGGTTGTTGCGGTGAAGGAAGGTTTTGTGGCGAAACTTTGCATGAGATCTGTGGGGTAGGGTTGGGAGGTGGTGGAGGGAGCTGTGGATGTCATTTGTTGGTAGAGAAATTGGAATTGTTGTTGCTGTTGTTGCTGTTGTTGCTGCTGCTGTTGTTGTTGTTGTTGCTGCTGTTGTTGCTGTTGTTGTTGCTGTTGTTGCATTGTGGCGCGTATTTTCAGAGAGTTATTAATGGGGGTTGTGAAAGCCCGTGTGAGGTTTGCGTTGGTGAGAGAGGGAGTGGAGATGTTCAATAAATAGGGATAGAGAGGTTTGGTGGTTCCTAAAGACTATGAATGCTGAACGCCGTCAAGAGATTCCGAGTTGAGGAAATAAAGGACCCGAGAATAAGCGACACTTGTACTTTTGCAAACAGGAGCCCCTTTGAAGAAAACGAAACGCCGTGCTTGTTCTTCGACAGCGTTCACAGGAAGGAATCTGTTCAGAGATGGCCACCCTCACTTTTTCTCTTGGGAAGCTCTTTCAATTTTTTTCCGCCTTGCGACAATTTCGTCGACATGGGACGACACGCGGTGAGATATGTCTGGGGGACATGGCATGGTATGGATTTAAGCACGGGAGACGGAGGGGATGATGATGATGATGATGATGATGATGATGCTTTGATGTTGCAGGAAGCCTGATATTTTATGATCAATTGTAGATTCAAGACGCATCGGATCATTACTGGCATCCCAGTTCAACAATGTTACGCCATGCACGACTCGTTGGTCGCATCGTAAGTTTTTTAACTTCAGCCATTAGAATCCCCTTTCAGAGCTTTTCTCCTTTTTGATCTCAATTACCATGTCTAGCATTAGCGTTTCTCTCGAATTTTTTCTAACCCCCTGTTTATCTACACAAGGCAGCTATTACACTAACGACAAAACGACCAAACAACCCGCAAAATACGATTTTAGGAGCGATACAGGTACTAGAAAATAGCGTTATATTCTTGGGATTCTATTATGAAGGGGCATTCGTTTAGACTGATTGTTTTATTGATTTTTTTTGGCGGGCAATCTTTTTTTCAAGTTACAACACCGACCGCTGCGATGTGGGAAAGGATGCGAGCTGCACCTGTTGGGGATGACGTGATGGAGGTAAATAAGCATCATAATGTTTTTTGTTATTTTTATATTTTGTATCTTCTTCTTTTGTTTAAGCCGGTTTTTTATTTTTTGTTTCAGAGTCTTTTCTAATCTTTACATTCACTTACTCGTACCTATGATAAAATATTCAGGAGGACCCAACTGTGAAACAACTCGAAGCCAAAATATGTGAGCTCACAAAAATGGAAGCATCCATGTTTTGCGCAAGCGGGACAATGTCAAATCAGGTCTCATTACATACTTCCGTTCCTACAATCCATCTTATGTACTTGAAATCATTCTAACTCTTTAGTCAGATTGGTATACGCACACACCTCACCTCCCCACCCCACTCGGTTCTATGCGACGTCTCTGCCCATATCTACGTATACGAGGCAGGCGGGATCGCCTTCCACAGTCAAGCCACCGTCATCCCTGTCCACCCCAAACCCGGATTTCGGCATCTCACAGCAGATGCGGTGAATGAGAACCTTATATTGACAGATGATGTTCATTATGCGCCTACCAAGCTTGTGTGTTTAGAGAATACCATGGAATGGGGAGGTGAGGGTTTCCTTTTCCAGTAACGAGATTTAATGAGATGGGGTAAAAAAAAAAAAAAAAAAGGTGCTACCGATGGAACATATTCGAGAGATATCAAAATTGGCGAGGTCTCATGGACTTTATATGCATCTTGATGGAGCGAGGTTGTGGAACGCTTGCATGGTGACAGGGACTCCGTTACATGAATACGCGACGGAATTCGATTCGGTAAATTTGTTTTTTTACGGTAGCCCTCGTTCATTTTCTTATGAGCCTTTTTTTATTCGGGAATAGATGAGTCTATGTTTATCTAAAGGCCTTGGAGCACCGATTGGATCTGTGCTGGTTGGAAAGTCTGCGTACATTAAGAAGGCGAGACATTTTCGGAAACTTTTCGGTGGAGGGTATGTGTGATTTCTTTGGTTTTATTCGTGTTTTTAATTATGGGGTTCTTTTTTTTTGTTGCTTTTTTTTTTAGATGGAGACAAGCGGGTGTGCTTGCGGCTGCAGGGTTATATGCAATAGAACACCATTGGGAAGGGATGCGTGATGACCATGTAAGAGCAAAGAGACTTGCGAGTGGATTGGAGAGGTTGGGGTTTAGATTGACGCGTCCTTGTGAGAGTAATATGGTATGGATAGATGCGGGTGGGGTGAGGTTAAAGAGTGGTGGTGGTGGTAGTGTGTGGATGGATGTATCTAAAATTCTCTTGGATCAGGCATCGACAGTGATACCGGTATGGGAAGGGATGACAGAGTGTAGATTGGTAGTTCATCATCAGACTGATGATGAATGTGTTGATCGCGTGTTATCTGTGTTGAAGGAGAACATTCTTTTGTGATCAAAAAAAAAAAAAGGGGGGTTGTCCAAAAATAACAATCTTTTTAGTTTGGTGCCTTCTGTTCCACATTGAACATCAAAACAAAAAAAAAAAAGAATAAAATTTTAATTATTTTTGGGCAATTGTCAGTGTAACAGAAAGTAGTTACACCAGACATTTTAAAGAAGAACATAATTTACATAAAGTTTTACCGAAATATTGAAATATATTTACCTAACTCACACAAATGCATCTCATTTACTTTCAAAGAGCTCTTTGATCAAACATCTATCTGCGTTGTCTATGTTATTTATGTATGTATAAGTGAGTATGTGATTGTAACAAAAGGTTGTGGTTGAACTGATATCTACGAAAATGTTGTTGTCATAGTTTCAATATTCCCACTAAATGTATTTGATTTATTTGCGTGAAATATCTCATGTGTAACCTATTTCGCCACAAAACATTTTTCTTTTTCTAAAATACATACTGTGCCTCGCGTTTTCACTCCAGAAGAAAAAAAAAAAAAAGAATATTCATCTATCCATCATCCAACTTTTTTTTTTTTTTTTCTGTACCTGTTCTGTCTGTTTTGGTGTTGTTTTTTTAGCGAGTGGTGGTGGTGGTGGTCTATTCTATTTTCTAATTCTATCTCTCGTAACTCATCCCTCAATTCCCCCTTCTTTTTGGCTTTACCGTCTATCCAATTCTATTCAATCGTTGAAGAGTTGGTAAAGTGCAAAGGGTGGTTTTGGTGTTGTCTTGTGTTCAATCGATCACATCATCATCATCATCACACTTCACGACTAGATTCAGTCTACATCATCTACATCGTCCATCGTCATCTAGCTATTCGCGTCAAATACTTCCAACAACCAGCTCCCTCTTTAGCTTTCTCTGATCCATCTACCAGCATCCTTTCAAGGCTCGATCAATATCACACCATAGCCACCATGAACGCCCCCGTCGCCGCCATCTACAGCGGTGTCTACGTCTACGAGATCCTCTGCAACAACGTCCCTGTCATGCGTCGCGCCCATGACCACTACGTCAACGCCACACAAGTCCTCCGCGCAGCAGGTCTCCCCAAAACCCAACGCACAAAGATCCTCGAACGCGACGTCTGCCCTGGCATCCACGAAAAGATCCAAGGTGGCTACCACATGTTTCAAGGCACTTGGGTACCTCTCCCCTCCGCCATCCGACTCGCAAAGGACCACGGTCTTGAAGCAGACATGTCCCCGCTCTTTGACTTTGACCCCGACCCAAACGACTCAACCGCCTTTGACGCCATCCTGGAGGCTAAAAAGCAACTCAAGCTCAACAAACCACCCCCAAAACCTAAACCCGCCCCTGTTCCAGCAAGATGGTCGTCCACCTCCTCATCCTGGTCGTCCTCTGAAGATGATCGCGAAAACCGCTCCGGTAATCTTCAAGACGGTCCCGGCGCCGCAGCTGGCAAACGCCCCGTCCGTCGTCCCCGTCAATCCTCGAACTCCCCCGCCCTTCAATCCAACCCAGGGACTCCAGTCCCGTCCCACTCAACACCACTCGGCACCTCCTCTTCCTCCTCCTCAAACCGCATCGGAACCCGCGGTAAAGTCTACAAACCCCCCGGCGATCTTCTCGAAAAGCGTCGTCCAGGTCGTCCAAAGGGTAGCGGCCGCACCGTCTCCGCCTCTCAGTCTCCCGTCCCCACCCCTAAGCGTCCACGAAACTCTCGCGGCGCTACCACATCCCAAGGTCGCCATTCAGCACCCCCGGTGCCCTCCATGCAACCCCAACGCCCATCGCCTCTCTCCCAAGTCAACCCCTCGATCACACCGACTCCCTCGACTTTGACAACATGGATCTCATGGACCCTTACGGTCTCCTTGATGGTGGCGATTCCTCTGATTCAGACCCACCTCCCATCACTGGATTCAAACGTCCCGCCCCGTCCTCAACCCTCGTCTATCCAAACGCCAGCGTTTTTCCTCTTCCGACGAAGACCCCTACACTTCCTTCACAGACGATGACGACCTAGAAGACCGTTCTTGTGAAGCCTGCGGTACCATCACTATTCCAACATGGCGAAAAGGTCCCACAGGTCGTCGAACTCTCTGTGATCCATGCGGTCTCAAATGGTGTTTCGGCCGTCTCCCAGCCTTCCACAAACCCAACTTTTTAGAAACAACCTCCCCTGTCGACTCTGTCCCCATCGTCACGATCATCCCTCCAACAACATGGTCCACCGACACGCACTACGACACAGAACCCGAATCCCCATCCTCCTTCCTGATGCCACGATTGCTCCACCCCCACCCCCCCAAGATCTCCCCACTCAACTCCAAACCCTCCGCAGCCGCATCCAATCTGTCGACAAGAACCGTAAACGTCTCCGTCGTCTCCTCGACGAGATGCGACGCGAAGACGCTGGAGCCGATCGAGCGTTTCGACGGGCGATTGTGAGGTGTCGACGCGCCAAGACGCCTGATGCGCCGGTGGTGAAACGGGGGGGACTTATTGGATTGTGGATGAGGAGAGTGAAGGGGAAGGAGGGTTGTGAGTGATGGGGAGGGGAGTTTGGAGGATGAGACAGAGATGGTGGCGGTTTCGAGGTTTATTAGAGCGGTGAGGTGGAGAGTTGGGTCATGAACCATCTCCTTTTTTTTTTCTCTTTCTGTTAAGTTATTTTTCTATTCTTATTTTCTTACAGTCGTTTTGTTGATGTACTCCCTTCCCCTCTACCCATGATTTATTATCCCCATTCCCGCCTTCTTCTTGGTGCTTAACGTATATGTATCATTTTCTAACAATCTTCCACTGAATTTCTAATGCGTGATCCTTTCCAACTCTATTATTCTGTGTCCTGTTTCTATGTTTGTTTTTACACTGCGTATTCTGTCTTTTACTATGGTTTTTTATTAACTTTATCAATTTTTTTTTGTGTTATTTATTTACTCTTTGTCAATTCTTTGGCGTTGCTTTATTTGCTTTGCTGTGACCACCCAATTTCTTTTTACGCGTTGTTGTAATAACGGAAAAAACAAAAGTATGAAAATACATCGCTTTTAAGTAAAGTTGTTTCATATCAAAACGTAGAAATCTGCAAGGAAAGAAAGAAGAATAATAGTAAATCTTTAAACGTACGTATGAATATTTTTACGTAGAGATATTTTCAAGTGTCGATTTTTTTGTTCCTGCTCGCAACACTCCTCATTTTTAACCAGAAGGGAAAACTAAAAAAAATGTCCAGCATGCCAAACCCCAGTGTTACACACGTCTGATAAAAAACCAAAAAAGCCTTATCACCTCGAAACTCACCCAAAAAATAAAATAAAAAAAAAAGGTCGGAATCATCGTCTCGACCCTTCCTTCCCTCACCGCCAACGGAAGCAGCATTATAAGGAGGGCGTTTCTTCTTTCTCTGCTCCCCCCCACACCCATACGCTCGTCATCCTTAGTGTGATAGTTCTCTCACTCTTTGTACGGGCAACACGACAAATTCATTAAAAGATGAGCGCAACAGAACAAAAGAAGGGCGGGGCTTCCCAAACCGTCAAAGAGTTGTTTGCAGGTTGTGTGGGTGGTATCGTGCAGGTAAGATCCAAATACAACATTCCCCCATCCACTCTCCACTAGAGCTCAAACCTCCTAGCACTCCTTCTCGTTTTCATCCTTGATGTTCTGTATTGACAATGTTCTTCTTTCCCCCTTGTAAATAAAAACACAGGTGTTGACTGGACAGGTAAGCCCGACTCTTTTCCTTATTTATTCACATTACCCATACAGGATAAAAAGTCCTAACCCATCCTTTACCAAAAAAAGCCGTTTGACACTGTCAAAGTCCGTCTCCAAACCCAACCGGACAAATACACAAATCTCATCGACTGTGTGAAAAAGACATACGCCAACGAAGGTTTCGTCGGTTTCTACAAGGTAAACACCTCCCCGCATCTCCCTCCTTCTCCTCTCCAACGAAACCTCTAAAAGAAACGCGATTCCCACAGGGCACCCTCACCCCCCTCATCGGCATTGGCGCCTGCGTTTCGATCCAATTCGGCGCTCTCGAAGCCTCTAAACGCTTCTTTGCCCTCCGCAATCCCGTCAAAGATCCCAACGCTCTCTCCCTCTCCCAACTCTACCTCTCGGGCGCCTTCTCGGGTTTCGCCAATTCCTTCCTCTCTGGTCCCATTGAACATGTCCGCACGCGGCTCCAGGTTCAAGCCGGGAACGCTGCGTCGGCGGCTTACAAGGGACCTGTGGATTTTGCGAAAAAGGTGGTGGGGTTGTATGGTGTGCAGGGGCTCTATAAGGGACAGGGGATCACGCTGTTGAGGGAGTGTCATGGGTATGGGATTTATTTTATGACGTATGAGGCGTTGATTCAACGGACAATGAGGGTGGAGGGGAAGAAGAGGAATGAGATTTCGGCGTTGACGCAGTGTGGATTTGGGGCAATGTCGGGATACACCCTTTGGATCATGATTTATCCAATCGTAAGTGACATCCTTCCCCTCCTCACTTTTATTTTATTTTATTTTTACATTAATTGATTTTTTGTTTGCTTGTTTAGGATGTCATCAAATCGAGGTTGCAGACGGATAGCTTTATCAAGGCCGAACAGAAATATAAGGGGAGCTTGGATTGCGCCCGAAAGATTCTAGCTGTTGAGGGTGTGCGGGGTCTTTACCGAGGTGATTTTACAACCATTTCTTGTTCTTGTCACGTTGTTTTTTTTCGGGGGATTGACGTGCTAACGAACGCTTTTTTCTTTCTTTTTTTTGTAAATTAGGATTCCTCGCGTGTATGCTTAGGGCAGGTCCCGTCAACGCCGTCACCTTTGTCGCATACGAGGCTACGATGTCTTTAATCGGTCGTTAAAACCAACATCGTTCACGTCTTTTCTTTTTTTTGAACTATTTATCAATTTTAACATTGACAAAAGGGTTTATAATATTGTTGTGAAACGAAAGGTTCCCTTTTTCTTTGTAATGGATGACTCTATCCCATCAATAACTATATAGACTACCACTTTGTCATTCTCCAACCTATTTCTTTGGGTCTTTTGGGATGTCACCACATTTTTTCTTTCGTACATACAGTAATATTTGAGAAGAAGAGAAAACATACAGAGATAAGAAGCACAAAAACAAGAGAGACAGTTTGACAAAACAAGAAGAAAAGAAACAACAACCAACACTCCCGCGCATCCGTCATCATCATCCCCCCACCCCGTCACAAAGATAACATCAATAAAGCAAAATGTAACAAAAAACAAAACAGAAAAAGGACAAGGGTTACTGATAATCACAAAGAGGTGAAACGCGGAGTTAGTGAAGGTGATGAGGGGAAGGGTGTACTCAAGATGCATCAGCAATCTTTTTTTTCTAGTATCATGGCGAACCCATCGAGAAAATATGGAGGTAAAGAAAATGGGATAGCGAATATGGGGTAAGAGGATGTGTTATCGCCAAAAAAAAAAACATCTGACGGCGCAAAATGGCTTAAAAAAAAAAGCAGGAGGTTCGGGATGGGTGAAGGTTCAAAAGAGAGACACATGATAAAAAAAGAAAACATAAGGGGAAGCCTATATGAACCAAATTGCAGCTCGAAATCAAACAAAGAAGTTGAAAAATGGGGGATAGAGATGGGTGAAAGGTACATCTGATTTTCCTCACATATCCATATCTCTCCCAAACGACATTGGAATCTGCGGCAACTCAAACACAGTTCCAAGGGGTACAGTCAACATCAAATCCTGTTCCGTCGCTCCAGCCTGCAACAATAACCCTCTCACACAATTCTCGAGTTCCCTCATCCGTTCCTGCTGTCGTGTCGCAAGGGCCTGCATCATTTTAATATACTCAACGCTTCGACGGAGTATAGCGCCCTAGGAACAAAAAGGTTAGGGTTAACAAAGAGCGAGGAAAATGGGGGAGTGGGGGAAGCACAGGGTTGTACCTTGTTTTGCGCCTCTGTAGGGAAATCGGGAAGAAGGGTGGAAAGTTCTTGAATTTTTTCGTTAATGTTGTCGCGGCGACGACGTTCAACGGCGTTGTGGCTTTCTCGACGACGACGTCGTTTTTCGTTAAGGATTTCGACGCTGGGAGGGTGCGAGGAAGTGGAGAGGAAGGGGTAGGGACATGGAGAAACTAAGTTTGAGTGGAGCGGCCACAACAAGTATAATGAAAAATCCGAGATAGTCCGGGAAAAAATATAACAGGAAGGAAGGAGAAAAAAAGGGTTAATAACGAGACAGTTTTTCGGTGCACTCTTTCAAATGACCGTTAAGATAGTCTCGCGCCAACATTTTCATGCAAGCTGGCTCAAGAAGAAAGTAATAACGGAGGGAAAAAGGTGGGGGCATAAACTCACCTCCTTGCTTCAGCGTCATCCACCGCGCTAAACGGTGTACCGTCTTTCGCCTTCATAGACCCCGAGGACACCGAAGACGGGGTAGCCCCTAAAACCGATCCACTCGGCGACCCCGCTAGCCCCTTAAATCCCTTAAACGAACTCGTCGATCCACTTGACGAAGACATTAATGGTGCAATCCCTCCATTCGACGAAATCGACGATCCAGCGCTCTTGGCTGCCACTGCAGCCGCTGTCGCCGCATCCATGGCTCCAAACCCGGAATGAGAGACGGGCATCGACATGGAGAAGAAGGCGCCTGGAGCGTGCCCTGACGGAAGGCTGCCACCGAGTTGAGATTGGAGGTTGAGGAAATGACTGGTGGCGGTGTTTTGATGGACGCCTGAAGCGGCTGCTGCTGCGGCTGCGGCTGCGGCTGCGACAACGTTTGTGCTGTCGACGGTTTTAGGGTGGACTCCTGGACGGCGTTGTTGAGGGTGGAGGTTGGCGGACTTTAGGGGAGCTGATGTGCCTGGTGTTGGGGTTTGGAAGGCATTGGGTGCGGAGCCTATTTTGTTGGTTAACAATACCTTGTGTTGGGATGTAAGAGATCAAAGGGAACTGGCGTACCATAATCGCTGTATGACCCGATGCTGTGCGTTGTGAATTCGTCAGTGGGGTCGTAGTCATTATCAAGCGGGGACGTGGAAAGTGGTGATAGCATTGAATTCGGGTCTTGATGGTTCGGAAGTCTCCGATGTTGTCCATGCAAGTCTTCTAACGAGGCTCCAACACCTCCCCCAATAATGCTCGCAAAATCCCCAAAATCCGAACTCATTGAAAACGGGTCGGTAGGATCCAATGGATCTATTTCCTGTTTAATCATGGGCGACCCAAACCCAAAGAGGGATGGATCCATTTGAGCTCCGTTCATGGCATTGAATTGGTATTGCATTTGCTGAAGTTGTTGCTGTTGGAGCTTTTGGAATTGTTGTGCCGTCATCCCATTTGCAGGTGCTGATTTGGAGAACATTGGATTAACGACGTTCTGTTTACGTCGATGAAAGTGGGGTGGCGATTGCGATAGGTGAATGGGCTTGGCCAGGTTTATAAGTATTGAATGAATACGATGGTCGATGGAAGGCGATGGCGGACAATTGTTAGGGCGGAACAACGTTAGGAGTAAATGGTTCGAATGCTTTCGTCTATATGAAAGAATCAGGAATGCTTGCTTCAGGCGGACGACCACAACGACGACAACGGCGATGATGATGGTGGTTGGTGGTGGATGAATGGGCAATGGCTGGCTGGCTGAGTGAGCGAATGTGTGTGTGTGTGCCTCCTTTGGAAGAGGTCTTGATGCACCTTTCTATGCGGTGACCTGTCTTTTCGCTGTAAGTTCCGCTGTATGCGGGCTGCTGGTGGTTGCAATAGGTTGAGGCTCAAAGTGCCCCAAAAAGATTAATATTAGATTTTTAATTATTACTTTACGGCAAGGGAATTTTCATTGGTCATCTTCCGCAACAACCTTTCTCTGCTCGTTGGACATTTTTATTCCCTCAGTCAGTCAGTCAGTGGAGTGGGTTCGAACAACCAGCTAGAAACCATGCGCTACAACATTGATGGGACTATGCGCGAGGAGACGGCGTGGGAGGCTGCAGAGTCAAGAGCTATCTTGGAGGGGAGGAGGTTGAGGAATCTACCACCTCCTCCAAGGCCACCAAGAGAGGTGTTACTGGCTGAAGCAAGAGCCTCCGTAGCTCTACCAAAAGGCGCAAAACCACCGCCACCACCTCCACCTCCTCCTTCAGCATTATCATCATCATCGTCGTCATCATCGCAGCAACCTGGAACCGCGGCTTTGTCATTACCTTGGAGTCAAGCCGCGGATAGATTAATGTTTGGAAGGGAAGGAGAGGCAGAGTTTAGGAGAGGATCGGGAGAATACGACGAGTTTAAAGGTGTAGATATTCAGTATGGAAAGATGGAGTTAATGAGGGTAGATTTTTTCGTAAAGTTCAAGTCGATGCGAGATCATAAGAAAAAGCTGGAGCAACAATTGAAGTCGAATGATAGGATGACGGTAGACGAACAGGAATATGTAATGGCCAGACACGCTTTAGTATTATTTGATGAGTTTATGGCAAAGAAAAAGGCTGTAGCTTTGGAAAAAATATCAAAAGGTTGAATTTACATGGAAGTCGCGGCTTTCGGACATGAAACGATTGCTTATCTGTAACTTTCTCTAATCAGGATCGAGCGACACTTCCCATTAAGCCGTTTGAAAACCAAATTGTAGAGATGGTGAAGAACAATCGAGTCGTTCTCATAGCAGGTTAGTGCAAAGGTCCCGATTGATCGTCATCTTTTATCCGTTTTTTGCCATTCTTAGATTTTCGTGAATCTGCCTTGCTTTCTCACTTCAACTTTGTCTTATTCTATAATGAATTTATTTTTCCATTTCATTACATGGATTTCTTGTGCCTCTTCTTTTGTACAAATAAAAATAAAATACATTTTTAACGTATACTCTTGTCTTCCCAATATCCAGCGGACACTGGAGCTGGAAAATCGACACAAGTCCCTCAATATCTACTCTCCGCAGGTTTTGACAGAATTGCATGCACCCAACCCCGTCGCATAGCCTGCTACTCCCTCGCAAAGCGTGTCAGGTATATACGAAACACCTCCCAAAAAATCTAACCCGTCAGTTATGAGAGTCTGAATATTTACGGATCGGAGATCGCCTATCAAGTACGGTTTGAAGGTACGAAGACGGCGAAAACCAAAATCCTGTTCCTGACCGAGGTATGTGGACTGTACATTTACTAAGAATGACGGTGGTGAAGGGTCTTCTTCTTAGACAATTTGCGGCAGATCCCAAGCTGGGTATTTATAATGTAGTTATAGTGGATGAAGTACATGAACGCCACATCACAGGTATACGCCTGATATTGATTTATGGTTCACACCTTCTTGGCAGGCGATTTCCTTTTGGGTGTTTTAAAACGTATTCTCGCGATTAGAGATGATATTCGATTAGTTCTCATGTCAGCTACAATCAACGCCGAGCTTTTCTCCGCGTACTTCAACGCGCCTATTATAAACATCCCGGTATGCAATTCGTCCAAATCATAGTTTTTTAACATTTACAGGGTCGCGTATACCCAGTCAAAATCGAATACCTCCCGCAGCGGAAGAAGACCGAAACTTGGTGGACGACAACCATCATCGCGACAGACTTGAGGGGAAAGTCAAAGAATCCATTCAAGCCAAACCCGGGAAATTCAAATCAGGTAGCCCATACTCCTTCATTTTTGATAACTGAACATGGCATGATAGAACCGTACCTGAAAATACTGGAACGGATTGATCAAATTGTGCCAGCTCATGAACGTGGAGATCTGTTGGTGTTTGTGAGTGGGATCAATGAGATTACAAAATTGGCGGAGGATCTGAAACCGTATGCTGTGTACACAAAGTACGTTGAACTTCATCTTCGCATCTCACAAAATTCAGACGCTGGATTATCTTGATGCTTCACAGTGCTTTATCAGTCAAAGAGCAAGAAAGGTATGATTGAAATACCCTTGTCCATTTTTTCGTTGAGCCAAAACAAATAAGGTGTTCGATGTCGCCCCGATTGGTGTTAGAAAATGTATTTTATCAACAAATATCGCGGAAACCAGTGTCACGATAGATGGTATTCGATTCATTATTGACTCAGGTAAGGCTTGCGTGAGACACAAATCACTAAACGACCAAAGGAAAAGTCAAGGAGATGGGATTTGACGCTAAAACCGGGATATCCCGCTTGACCGAATACTGGATCTCTAAATCAAGTGCTAAACAGCGTACAGGGCGAGCAGGGAGAACAGGACCGGGAGAGGTTTGCTCAATATATTTGACATGGTATTAAAATTGAAAAGTGTTTTCGTTTATACTCGGCTAAAGAGTTTGATCGGATGAATGAATTCCCCATTCCAGAGATTTTGAGGATGCCTTTAGAGGCCACTTTGTTGCAGGTTAAGGCTTATGGACTTGGCGACCCACGTACTTTTGAGCTTATCGAGAAACCCTCTGATGCGAATATGGGGGATGCTATTGGACGGCTAGAGAATTTGGGTGCTGTCGAGATATTCGAGAAAGCGGGAAAGCGTCAAAAGATGAGCACGTCAACGGTGACGGATGCCGATAAGTTGGATTCTTCTTTAGAATTGACACCACTTGGAAGAGTTTTGTCTATACTTCCTGTGGATGTAGTGTTAGGGAAAATGCTGATTTTGGGAACGGTAAATTGATTTGGAAGAGAATCGTTCCCAATTTTTTTTTTAGATATCGGATGTCATTGATTCGACTATCCTCATGGCGGCGGCTTTGGCTGTTCCATTTCCTTTTACACGTGTTCCGGATTCACAAACGGATGTTATTCAGGTCGATCTCTTATTAACTCATTCTTCTGCCGTTTTCTAAAATCCTCTCAGAATCGAAAAGAGCTCATGTCTGAAATTGGTGATCCCTTTACGCTCTTAAGCGTTGTTTCAGATTGGCTACGAGTGAAAGCAGCGAGACAGGTACAATTTACCAACTTCTGTGACTAGGACTAAATCCACCCAAAGTCATCCCAAAGCTGGTGCAAGAGACGAGGGATTGAGGAACAGAGGCTTTATGAAATTGTTAAACTTAAGTCCCAGTTTGAGAAGTCCTGGCAGAGTATATGAACGATGATGCTACGAATCTGGGGATGAGGAAAACAACAGTGAGGAGGATTCAGGTGAAAACCGACGGAAGAAACGTAAGCGACCTGTTGAGGATAAAGAAGAAAACAGTACTGGGAAAATACCATTTTGGAAGGTAGTCGCCAGCACGTATATGTGTATTTAACGCGATAAGAATCCGGAATATATTCGACGGAGAGAGCAGAAAGAGCTGTTGGAGCGACAAAAGCGATTACAGAGTTCGTCGAAACGAAAGATATTGAAGATGGATAGTGAATTCGAGGATGAGAATGATGAAGTTGAGGGTAACACTTTGTGGAAATATAGCATGTTCTGAATATTCTTTGTAGATGTGGTCGACATGTCTATTCATCACCTTGAATTTTCGTTGAAATACAGTGCTGCAGATTTGTTGGGGAAGGGTGGAGACGCGTCGAATTTGACGTTACGTGACAAGGATATGTTGAAGTTGATTTTTTGCTCAGGACTATACCCCAATGTCGCCATAGCTGACCCTGCAAATGCTTCAAGGCCTGGTTCAGAACAGGTATGGGATCTAAGAATTTGAAAACTCAATACATTTCTTTTAGATGTTTCATACCAAGGGCAGGAGATTTGTGGTGATGCATCCAACAAGTGTGTTCTCATCATTACCGGAAATCCTACATCCTCAATCAAGTCAAGGTTTTAAAGAAGACCTTATATTACGGTTTAACACTTTCTTTCAGACGAGATTGATGTTAAAAATGCTGATACACTGGACAAGCTTCGCCGGAAAGTGAAATGCAAGGAAGTATTATGTTACATGGGATTACTTCACACGAACAAGCATTATTTGACAAACGTTCTTCGCGTCCCTGCTGCGCCTGTGTGTCTGTTATTTGCGCATAAACGTAAGTTTTGTTGATAAAATAGTGTTCTTACTTGATATTGTTTAGTTGACTTGACACCGGACTTGTTAAACGTTGTCGTGGATGACTGGCTTCATATTCAATTTAAACAGCGAGCATCCGCGGAACGATTTATTTGTCCTTGCGAACTGGCTTAGAATCGCATGGGACCTCGTTGTTACCCGTCGTCTAGCTGTGAGAGTACCCCACTCCATCCCCTGTTTCTAAGAAATATCATAGCGTGTTCGTCATGGTCTCGTCACAACGGAGGTTGGAAAAGAGAAAGATTCAGAGGAAGAAGGAACTCCTACCATCCGAACAAAACGAGTGTTGACGGACTGGACATCTATTGAGGCGATACCTCGTATTGTTGGTCGAATGCGGAATGATTGGGAATCGGGGTCAAGTCGGTGGAGCTCACCTGTTTATGGTGACTTTGAGAATCTTGAAAAGGAGGATGTGTCAAGTACGTGGACGCTACTTTATATGTTGTTCAAAGTATTTTGACTGTTGCTTTAATTTACTTTTGTCTTTCTTCGCGCAGTGCAATTATGTGAGTTTTTGGAGATTAAAATTGATTATACGATTGAAAAATACGTACCCAGGATGTGCCTGATATGGTAAGTTCAGATGTTTCATAAAAAATAAATAACTGTATCTAGTTTGGTTACGATCCCTATGGACCCGACACACCCTCTTGGGCTCGTATACCAGTCACAAATTACATGTCGTACTTTGTTGCCTTTCCAGATGCTATTCCAAAAGATAAACGATCAGCCAAGCTATATCAACTCCCTGATGCAGCGGGACCAAGAACTGAAATGGATGTTGGAGCTGAACTACCTCCTCCGCCAGCGTCGCGGTCTACGAAATCAGAGGCAAGCACGAATCAAGACGTCTCAGCTTTCAGACGACCCATCGCGTGTTCGTCGTGCGGTGAAACGCTCTTCCTAACACCCATTGAGGCATTAAGACATAAAAGGAATTGTAAAGCGTGAATGTTTCAGTACATTATATTGGCTTTCAAGGTGATTACATCTCATAGTGGGGGGTATGATGGGGTTTTGACATCATCCTGTTTCATAGTACTAGAGTTAAATATGGGGTCGTTAACCAAAACGTGTAGAAGGAAGCAAAAATATAGTCTGTACATAAAAGAAAATAGCAAGAATATTACGAATATTGACTTCAAGCTGCCAAAGCTTGTTGCGGTTGCTTAGTAGCAATAACTTTTTCAAGAGCGATGAATTTGCGGTAAGCGTCTAATGGGATTTCCTTCTCCTCTTTAGTTGGCTTTGATTGCCATTTGGTGACATCTTGAGTGGAAGTGAAGATGGCAGGGCCTTTGGTCACTCGCCACACCCATGCAGCTAAGATGACGAAGAAGACACCGATAGGGTTAAGGAGGAGGAGGAAGATGGCTATCAAGGACAATGCTGAGACTGAGTAGACGGCGTAAGACTTTGACGCGTTGAAGAGCTTTTGGACGAGAGTTGGAGGGGGAGATGTGGGCGAGGAAGGGTTTGAGAGGGGAAGCGATGGTGTAGAGCAAAGTGAATCTGTGATGTAGGTTTCAGGGTAGCAGTGGTCATGCTTGAAGTCTTTTGAAGGGGTTGGTGGAGATTGAATATCGATGAGACAGGATTGAGCAACGTGTTGCTGCTGTTGGTGGTTATGGTGGTTGTTGGTTTCATGCCCTTGCTGATACGGTGGTGTGTGAGGTGCTAGAAGGCAAGAGGTTTGCTTCATGGCGGTGGTGGTGGGAGTGGTCAGCTGGTCCATTCTGGGAAAATGCTGGGAACTACGAGGAGACGACTTGACGGAGTGCAAAAACGATTATTTATTGAGGAATTAGACTTGTCAGATTTGACAATCTTTGACAGGGCAGCTTAGCGCAATTATTATCTTTTATTTTTTATTTTTAATACAAAAGCATTATGAGTGTGTTTTGCATCTGCAGCAATTGAACTCTTTTCTTTATTGTTCAAAATTAAGAATAACACAAAAGTATTTGCTAAAACAAGAGTTAGAGGAGGTTCTATGTGGATGAGGAGGTGAATGGATGTGTTATGCCTTGTCGGTTTGCTAAGGTGTTAAAGACTGAGAGGCTTTCTTGTCTAAAGCAAGAAGGAGCAGCTTTCCGTCTGCTTGACCCATAAAGATGAAATGCTTATTTTCGGAAATGGCAACTGTGAGGACAGGCACTTCAACATCGAACCTATGTATAGTTTGCAGGCTATTAAAAGAAGACGCGTTAACTCAAACTCAAAATATCAGATAACGTGAAAGAATTGATCAAAAATCCCTACCTGTCCACCTTCATGATAAGCAATCCATTTCGGTTATCTGCCGCAATCATATGCATTCCATCACTCGCCACCGCAATATCATGAAATTTCCACGTAAACATTCTACTCTTGCTTTGCTTCCCATTGATGGTGTAAACGTGGATAAACGAAACCCCTGTTGTAGATATCCCCGTTGCACCACCCGCAGCTGCACCTTTTAGCCATGGGAACAAGGCTTTGGCTGCTTGCATCTGTGTCATCAAGATCTCCGCCAGCGTCTGTGCTCAATGAGATGGATGCGCTATTGACCTCTTCAGAGTAAACAATAATTGCAGCTTGGCTAGATATCTTTACGAGTTGTACGCTCATGGTCTCAATTTTTGTGTTGCGAGGATGGTCGTATTGTGCGAATGTATCTTGGTTCGTGAAGCGCGTGGAAGATGCAGCTTCCATCCTGATTTAGACGTTAGATTTTGACATCAGTATTCGACTACCTTTGATCCAGAAACCAATAAATCATGCTCGACATTGGCAGCGACAGTGGTGACCTATTTTGTGTTAAAATGAAGATTCAGCTGAAAGGTTTTACCTCATCGTCGTGGCCGTAAAAAATTCTTCGATTATCCTGCCGAACAATGATACCCTCTCCAACACCCGTCAACAACTCCCAAGCCATTGCCGTCGTATCTCTCGACCCTGTTACCAACGTTCTCCCGTCCTCACTGACGGTCAAGCAAGTAACAATATCATGATGTCCATACACGATATCAATACTTCTCGGTGGAGCACCGACTACATCAATAGACGAAACATGGAACGAGAATCCAGTGTCCTGCTGAAAACATATATTTGCAATCCCTTGATACCGCAAACAGACCCGGTCTCAAATTGATGTTCAAAGCAAATTGCGACAAGATGGTGCGCTTTGGGAAAACCCCCGGATCCATATCAAATTGGTACGTTTGCTCCGCAGCGTTGGTCTCAAACCATCGGTGTAATCCCACAGTCAAAGAGGTATCGGCAGTAACTACAATTTGCTTTTCATTTCCAACTATCTGCGAAAGAAAAGGAGGGAACTGGACGGCTCCAGCTCCCACATCGCCTGTTGCAAGCTTCTCGGGCGAAACCTGCGACCGAGAGCAAGCAACGTATTGCACAGAAGTCCCTTTCAGACTGATGAGGAAGCTTTTGTGATTATGCGGTGTAGTAAAGATACTAGGTTTCCCAAGACCATCTCTTTTGAGTCTTTGAGGATGAGGTTTGGTGAAGAGTTGAGACGGCGTTTGTCCAAAGTTATTGATCTGGTCTTCAATCGATTTCCGCTCCACTGGGTCCTTGATCGAGTCAATGTTAATTGCCCCTTCATAAGTCAGGTAGTAAAACACGTTGTTGGCCTTGACAGCCTCCTCGCCGGTTTGCTTGTATCCCCAAATTAAGTCGATCCATTCATGTAAATGTTCTGAGACGTAGTCCCCTCCAACGCTTCTCTATGAATGCGAATAAATTCTTCGGGGGTGGACGCCCATTCAGGTAATGTAACATCATCTACAACGGCACCTGTCTGCTTACGACCTAGATCAAAGTTGTTCTAGTAAAGTGTTAATCGAATGAACGTCGCATTTTAAAAACTAACCTCATTTAACAAGAATTCCGGCATGTAAAAGAACTCTGGAATAAGTTCTTTCACGTCACCATTTCCAGTAAAAACAGATTTCCAGCATCCGTCGACTGAATGGAATTGCCTGACCACATGGTAAGCCCAATATAGAAAGGAGTATTTACCTGTCAGGATGATCAAACTTTCCAGCTTGAAGAGCAATGTGCAGACTCGCAAACGGTTCCAACCGAATTAGAATAAAACAAAACCGCAGCAGAGGTAGAGTAGTGAGTTCCGTAAAGGAATTTCTTCACAATTCCAGAGGGATCTTCAAATTGCCTAAACCGCTCCAGTAGCTGCTCTAAGCGGGTCTCGTTTAAAGCACCAATTGGTTTTGAAAGGTCTCGGTAAGTTTTTGGATCGTTTAGGTCAATCGTTTTCGTCGTGTAATCGGCCAGAATCCTGAAAATTCGAATCAGTAAACAAAGAAAAGCGTTGAAAATAAAAAACGAAATCCAGCTAGTCAAAAAAGCGAACCATGGGAACACTGGGTATTGTGTGAGATCACTATACGTCCTTCCCGAGACTGTATTCAGGTACATAAGGTATTCGAAATTCGAAATCTCGTGTCTCTGCCACCTCTCTGTATAGTCGCTGCGCTTCGCAATCTCCGGTGGGCTCCGAATTTCAGCATTTACAAGATTCTGAGGCCGTAGCTGCGAGATCTTGGTCATGAACTTAATTCTGTCCTTAGCCTGCCTGAAGTTGAATAGATGATTTGTTCGATCCATGAAAAAGAATTCTAGAGCGGAGTTTCTCAACATATATCGGCGGAGGTAGACTTCTCTTAAATTATTAAGAGGCCATCGGCGCTCTCTTATCAAGACTTCGGATTCTGCCAACAAAGCTAATATACGCTGATCTGCCTCGTTCAAGTCTGCCGCGGTTTTACGCAAATCCGCTCTGAAGGATAAATGAGTGTTGTACAGTTCAAGCCGTCCCTTCACAGCTGTCATCAAGAGGATCAGTTCACAGTCAGCTCCACACACAAATCGCTCCAAATCTTCCGCATTCGCACCCATGTTTCCAACCAACGAACTCAAACTATTTCCTGTGTTTTGAGAGTTCTGATCATCCTCCGCCACAACATTCACTCATCCTCCAGATCTTCTTCAGTCACACGTGAACCTAATGCACCCTCCGACACCTCTCTCATCAAATCATTTGTCGACCCTGACTCAAAGTGCATCCTCAACTTTTCAACCTGGGCCTTTCTCCTATCCGCCGCAGCCGTAGCAAGAGCCGCTGCAGCAGTCTGCCCATCATAGCTCGCTCAACCCTCGGTGATGACTGTAAACTCATCGGATTCATATCGAGACCGGTAGATGCACTTTATCGCGACGAGCAGCAGCATCTCGATGGTCATCGAATTCGTAATTTTGGGTAAGCCTTGGCCTCATACGTAAAAAGTTTTCCATGCGATCAAGCTTCCACTTTTGTTCATTCCGGTCGAACCGCAATGGAGCCCATATCGCGCGTTCTTCTGTCAAAGCGCGATAGTTATTTAGCCATTGCCGCATGATGGACCGTCGTTCAATCTCGTGGTTGGATATGCGTTCAGACACTCGACTTGTTTCCTCATTGATCTTTCGGGAGGCGATCGCCTTAACGTGTACGTGCGCAACTTCGTAAGCCTTTTGCGCAGCAATCTCCTCCTTTCTCCATCGAAGATACGTTGTTCGAACGACCTTGACATACCGCTTCGATGCCAGCGGGACAAACGAGAATTCTTCCTGCTCAACTTGCTTTAAAGCTGAGAAAAGATGATGGTCGTAAATATATTCCCAGTTGGCGGACGTCACTAGATTGATGAATGCTGTGTCGGAGGTTGTGCTGTCTGACAAAGTTTCCTCTTTTACAAGGGAGTTTCCTTCTACGGTCTTCAATGTGACAACGTAATCTTGCCAGCGGCTTATAATAAGCATATATAGTGGAAGAATTATATGGTAGTCCAAATTTGGGTGCTCGGATCGTGTTTTGCAGTTTAAAGCACTAATTATCGTTAAAATTATTCATTCATACAGATGCCTGAAATGATAAAGGACAACTAATGTATACGTACAGCGTGAAGGCGTTGTGAATTGCGCCGATGATATGGAGAATTCTCTGTCTGGATTGTGTATCCGCATATGATTGCGCATGTTTTCCAGAAGAGGCGTCAGGAAGGGCATAACAACAAGCCACGTGTTGTTATCCGGAATAGACAATGCACTTAATAAGATCCTTAACTCTAAGCGTAGTAACCCTCCAATCCTAGAATGACTCTATACAACAAGATGAGATGCTGAGCCATTTGCTTCAAATTGGCAACAAAAGCTTTACCTTCTCATTTTCAGAAAGATTGATATGAGTTATCCCATATTCCACAAAGGAACTTAAAATTTCAAGACATTCTTCCACTACTTCCCTGCATTCTTCGAACGGATAAGAGATACGAACAATGATGTCGTCGCTGTCCCTTCGAGAAAGACTCTGTATGCGAGGAGGCAGTCTGTTCTTTCCAATCTCATAAAATAGGCTGTTCGTATCCTGATCTCCGACTAAGATTTATTTAAAAAAATGCATTAAAACCCGATTCTCAAACCTTTTACCAAATCTGACGGTGTACTTGTTGCCATAGCCTTTATATCACTCAACAAAGAGTCTTCATGTCTTGATGATTGAACATTAGCTCTTCCGTCAACAGAAGTAGATGCCAGATGTTTTCCTACAATTTGTTAAAAGTAGGTACTTCGCGATGCCTTTACCGTCTTCACGCTAGAAAAGACTCCAGCATGACCTAGTCGATCTCCCGGCGTACCTCTTTCAGTACGAAAAACAAAAGCCGACGATTGAACTTGATACCGTTTTCTCTCTCCCCAAGCCGTTTGGAAAGCCATATAACAACTGTAGTTTCTTCGACTAATCGCCACGCTTTCTTATCTGATTCAACGCATCGTATATAACCGCTGCAATTAGTTTCAAGACAGCATCATTATAGTCATTTATAAGATCCGGAAGCGCAGTATCAAGCGTCGGAGATTTTACTTCGGCCGCTATAATCAGTCAGTAAAGTCTAAGTTGAGAAAAAAACCTCCAGAATTCGGCGATTCCAGTTCTTCGGGAACTTCCTCAACAGGCGAAAACGTCTCAGGCTTTTCCGGGACCAAAGGACTCTTAGGAACTAAACTTGGTAAAGACCCCGAAGCGTTATCCAAGAACAACGACTGCACTAAAAGCGTTTGCCATCCATACACCCTCCTTAAGTTTTCCGCGTTGATAGAGACTTTCACTAACGTCGTTATATCCTTGATAATCTCTAACCCCAATTCAATGGTATCTAGTGATGGCCCATGAGGGTTCCCACCAAGCGTACGATGAATCAGATCAATCAAGCAGGAGAGGTAGGCGATGTTTCGGAAGCGGAAGTGAGGAGAGGAGTCCACAGATTGGATGACAATATCAGAGAACCAATCCAAGATTTGTTCCTCAATGCACAATTGCAGCATCGATAGATAGATGGAACGAGTTAATATGTACTTAGAGTTGAAGCTGCTGAAGGAGATACCAATTTGCCCGAAATTGAGCGTTGGAGACGGAGCGAACATGTTTCCAGGAAACTCTTCCAGGCGTAACTTTTTCCTGTACTTATCCGGTGTCCTTTCAAGCTATCAAGTATTTAATACAATATCCGAGAGATATATAAATACCTTTATGATCAACAGCATTAAATTTAATACTATTTTCCTGACATGCTCATCTGAACATTCAGATAACAGCCAGAAACACATCTCCGTAATCGTCCCTTGTGCCAACAAGCATTCCAGGACAGCAGTGGCGGGTCCATAGATAATCTTCTTCATCAAAAAGAGGAGAAGGTCATAAACGTGAATAGGATCCGTCCGTCTCATCCAGAGGCTTGCTAAAATTCTCGAAAGCTCTTCCTGAAGAATGCCAGTGGGGAGAAGATTCGACGCAATTTTAAACATTTCCGTCCTCATCTCGGCGATATGTGACGCCTCAGGACGGTTTAGAATTAAACGAGCAAGAAGGTCAGGGGGGAGATGGTCAGGCGGCACGTTCCAATAGAACGTTTCAAGAACATCTAGAATATATATAAGACCATGACGAGACCGTAACCGTTCAAGTTGAGTGGGGAGATAATGCCCAAGAAATTCCAGAAACTCAAGCTGCGTTTTCGTGGCAGCCATAGACCACAATCGAAAATCAAGAATAAGGCTTTCCTGGATATCCGCCGCGAGTTCGCCAGCGAAGGAAAGCGGTCCGGATGCTCCAAGTGCAACTTTAGACAAGGCCATCATGGTATCCAACGTGTTCATATTCAGGCAACAAGAGTTTTGCTGTTGTAAGAGCATTCCAATAATTTTAGGTCCTTTAATGACAGCAAGTCGATCACAATGACCAGAGTCATCACCGATGAGGACGCCAAGAATGCGTAAAAACGTTGACAGCCTTTCGACTCTAACAGCATTTGACGCGTCAATCAACGAGCCCGAATTAAAGTTATTGTCGAGAGGTTCCAGGGGATAATCCAGATGGGTAACGAGAGGAAGAAGAATCTCAATGCCGCCTAATGCGTGGATAGCGCTGCGAAGACATCTCGTAGAGCAAGATATCACATTAACCATCTCCGCTTTTGCATTCCTCTTGGAACTGACATCGAAGCAAAAAGCTTTCGCCCATCGCGCCTTAATAGCAGTTGGGTACAGATGTAGAAAAATCCTGTACAAAAGTGAATTTACGTTTAAAATACACTACAAACTTGTGGGTGCAAAGTCCCCATCGAATAATGTTTTCTCCATATCCGGATACGATATTGCATCCTCAAGCCTAAACTGGCTAGAATGATTCGAGCCCAGTTCAAATAAGCATCCGAGCTGTGTAGCCGAAAGACACTCGTCTACGAGGTAAATCGACGCCATCTGCCCACAGAAGCTTGACAGGCATATGGTTGATGCCCCTATCTCAGGGGTATTGATAGCTTCTTCAACATCTGCTATCGTATCGGCTTCGACGAGTAAAGCAGAGACTGGTTTTGTTTCGTAATCGGGTTGACTCACCCAGCCGGTTGCTCCTATTCGATTGACGGTGTACTCTAAGGTTTCAGGGTACTCGAGCTTTCCTTGAGCCCTGAGGTGACCATTGACGTAGATACTGGCCTCGCTTGCACCCAAACCACGGGAATTTTGGCGCAGTCTGGCATATTGCTACAAAATGCCATCTACAAGGAGGAAATACAAGTAAGGACAACGGTAACAAAAAGTAGATAAGATATCGTAACTTACCTTCTTAAAGCAAGCTTGTATTCTGATGATAGTTTAAAGGTTTTATCTCCTTTATATATCGTAAGGTGAAGCTGTCGCTCCCTCATCTCTAATTCAACACCAAAACCACTCTCATCTCTCATACTGAAGATCACCATAGGATTCTCTCCCTGTCCGCTTCCCCGTGAAGCATAGAACTCCAAATCAATTCCTTCTTCGATCTTGATCCAAGTAAAGAAGGAATAACCTCCTGAACTCGAAGGCCATCTCTCCACTTTTGGAAGAACAATCCCGCTGTTTTTTCCAGAAAAATAGAAGAAATCGAGATCGGCTTCTTTTCTTTGCGAAAGCTTTCGGGACACATTTTAAAAGGCTGTCGTAGAACGGAGGGAGGTAGTTCTGTGAACCGCCCATATGTTTACGTTCGAGTAAACTTCCGGAAGCACGGCGCGACATCCGCGGTGTTTGAAGGCTTGACGAAGAAGAAGCTCTCGACAACTGCTGAGGCTCTGATTGACTTACGGGGCCAGCTGACGTAGTTTTTTCACTGGAAGGATCAATGTGTCTCAGCAACCGAAGTAAAGCCTTAGCCTCGGCGACTGTAATCGAGTAATTTGCGATGGTCTAAGTTGATGCCGTCAATTACGTAAATTACCGAGTATTTTAAGTATTGATGCACTCACCTCAAACACATTTATACATTTTGCAACAAGCTCT
Organism: Chytridium lagenaria; assembly: GCA_025449115.1. Taxonomy (NCBI): domain Eukaryota; kingdom Fungi; phylum Chytridiomycota; class Chytridiomycetes; order Chytridiales; family Chytridiaceae; genus Chytridium; species Chytridium lagenaria. The sequence continues at coordinate 228,689 of JAHLKC010000035.1, forward strand.
TCCGTCTTGCAATGAGGGAGTACCTTTTTTAGTAAAAGCATCCCTAACCCAACTTGACTCATAATCACTCGATTCATTTCATGTCCCTTTGCCAAAAACTCTAGCTTCTCCAAAAGGTCCAACTGAATGTCGTGCGCAACTTCAGCAAATAGCGCAACTAGCGCATGCAGCACATCCGGATTCCGAATCACCACAGGAATATTAGAAGGTTGCGTCGGCGACGCCGGCATCCATCTAGGAACAAGCAAACCAAAGAAAGATTCCAAAAGACCAGACCATCCCGAATGATGACCTTTTTTCAAAATCCTCGCTCGGATCTCATCGTACCCTTGAAGGTCCCTGAACGTTTTTCTGGCAAAATCACTACCTGTGATGACGATACCAATGGTGGAGAAGACTATTGAGCATAGGTCGTGATATGCTACCTCTGCTTCCGCTTCCGTCATACCCTCCCAAGGTGTTATGCTTACACTAAGAATGGAGAGAAGGTGCTCGAAAACCCTCCCAGAAATAAGAGCATGGCGTATTCGTCGACGATTTACCGACCCAGGAGGTGAGCTCCGCATCAGTTCTCGAAGAAGATTTAGAAGATTATTCTGAAGATCCAGCGACCGGCGGCTATCAATAGCACTTGGAAACAGCCCCAGAACATTTGACATCCATTCGGTCGATAATTGATTCTTTGGAGCTTTTGTATCAATCGATAGCGGGGCCATGTATTCCTCATTTTTCGAAGTTGGAATACCAGATCCCGGAAGGGAAAGCAACTGCATCGTGACATGATACAGCAAGAATCGAACTTTCTCAAAACTATTGGTCCCCAAGTGCTCAGTATAGGATTTCAGAAGATTCTGCCTAAACCCTTTGTCTGCGGCAATGAAAATAGCCGTTTCAGGACCAGCCTTGGTGAGACTCGTAAGGAGATCGAGACAAAGCTCCCTCAACTCCAATTCCGCACCTTCCGTTGCTTCTTTTTCGTCAAAAGCAATTGGAAAGAAGACGTCAAGGCAGCCAGCCCGGCGAAGTGAGTTTACAGAAACCTCTGATGCGGACGTAACAATTTGCTTGAGAGCGGTGCAGGCTGCAAGACGATCTTCGGTGGCCCATAAATCACCATTATCTTTGCGCGCCTTCGCCGACACGACAGTTATAAGCGTCGATATGGCTCCAACATTAGGAAGCTCGGGAAGCGCTGATGCGAGGACAAAGATATCGAGCACGTCATCACGGAGATACTTGAATGGTGTGGGGTGGTCGTAGAACAAAGGGCCTATCAGCATCTTCCAAACGCCAAGTGATTCCATCCATCCAATGCAAAGACCTCTTCGAACAATAGACTATCACGAAAGTCAACTTCACTAGCACTATTTTCTACATCATTCAGCCGCATGAGAGTCCTCAAGAATCTCAAAAAGGCGATTTTAAGCGGCCTTAAATCAAATTCATTTTCAGTCCACATGACATGTAGCGGTGATGCAACCTCGGGGGACTCTGAGAACGCACTGACAAGAATTCTCAACATCCTCTCCATGTGGGAAGATTGCTCCCCACTGTATTCCTTGTCAGGAAGAAAGGCTTTGTGCGTTTTCGGAAATTTGCCTGTAATGGGCGATGCAAACGCGTCAGTGCTATCAGGTTCAATTGGGTTTCCCGTATTGGTGCAAACCCCAATAGCGAGGTTGTAAAGAGTTCTAATTTCTTTCCTCTTATGGCTGTTCGAATTTGCGTCCCCCTTAGTGTCCTTCGCCCACGAAGTAAATGTTGGATCTTTCTCATCTTCCATCGGCAGCAAGAATTCTGGGTAAAAGTCCTCAGCTTCCGATTGAAAATGCTCACCAACAAGAGCTACCCATCTAAAAAGGCTGCTTATGCCTCTAAACCCGTTGCTTTCCTCCAGCCTTCGCAGACACGTCCCACTAATTCTCGTAAGAAGGTGCAGGACGTTCCAGAGCAACACTTGCGCCCGGAATTCACTCCTATAAGTAACGGCACTGATAGCCTCAAGGCTATCCTTTGAAATGTATGAAGGGTATCTGAGGAATTCACTCAGCCGCTTCAATCCCTCATCTTCAAAAGATGCCTTCTGACAGTCGACGGCCGAGCAATGAGAAGAGACCCTAAGCGTGGAAAGAGCACCGATACGTATCGAGAAGCTCACAAGAGACGGTTCACTTGAAGATTCCGAAAAGTACAGAAGAATTGTGGTGATGATGTTGCCACACGATGGAAAAACTTGGAATCTAAGCGAGGCTTTCTTCCATTTGCTGTGGCCGAAGGTGTCCTGAACTTTTCAGATCCCCGGACGACACCATTTTTTCCATTTAGACTCTGGATCACGTGCGAGCAAGGATCGCCATAGAGGATATGATCATATTCTTTAAATCAACCATCCTGCTCGACACACCGTCGTCCAGCGACGAGTCTTGTCCCACTTATCATCCAACCGAATAAGAGCTGCGGCAGCGAGATCCAATATTGTTACCACGGAATCCAATACAGCATGGGCGGAAAGGGCATCTCTGTTTCCGTCATACCGTGACAGAATTCAAGATGTTTTAAAAGCAGGAATGCTCTATCCTTTGTCTTGGCATCTAACGCAAATTCCGACCCATCCGAGGTTTCTGAAAGTGCGCTCACGACTTCAGATAAAATGACTCTAAACCTTTGATCGCGCCCAGCACGACTTCGTGGGGATGTCCATCAAAAGGGGCGCTGGCGAGGGTACCGATTGGGGCCATAGACAGACGGGGAGGTATCTTGGTTGAAGTTGGGGTGTTTGCGAGTTGGGTGGATTTGGAAGAGAAGAACATGTCGGCAAATTGACGCGTGGGGGTGCCGGCTTTCATTGTGAAAGGCTCGGCCAAATCTCCTTTAAGCGGTGGCCTTTCAGATGTTGTCTCTGCAACCTTCTTCACAGCCTCTTCACGAAGGTTGGATGTGGATGTTGTTCTTGACCGTGGTCGGATGGTGTTGGGCTTCTTGAAAAAAGGTATATGAGCTCCTTTTCTTGATACGGTGCCTTGAGTTCTGTACAGACAAAGGTAAATTATCGATCATTGAGATAAACTTAATAAGACAGTATATGCATACCACCAAGCGCCTCGTTAAACAAGGCAACATATTCCATCAGGAGATGCAAAGATTCCTCCGACATGGCTCCGTCATTCAAAACAGCATCTTTTTTCTTCAGAAGTTGTACCCAGCGAGGCCCAGAACGCGGAATGAGCCCCGCAACCTTGAATGCAGTCTCTTCATTCCCAAGCTGCGATGCAAATTTATCCAAAGGTACAAGGCCTGATGCAGATGCAGTGGCGAGGGGACAGCAATGGTTGATTGTAGGCATCATCCTTGTCTCTGAGACATTTGGGATCTGATTCAACGAGCTGCCTGAGGCGGCTGGCCAAGTTCTCCGCAGATGCCAGTGGACTCTGTGGATTGTGATCTTCCAGAGCTTGAAGGCTCTCGCCGCGAGGGGTTGAGCCCTTGAAGAACCAGTCCATCTCGTTGTGTGGGCAGCTCTTGGTGCCTCTGAAATTTTGATGATATGGCTATTTTATCTGACAATTTTACTCAGTATGTGTACGGCGTTATCATCGAAATAGCATGGAACCGACGGTCACGGTGTTTGACGCCTGTGGTCAGGAGAGGGCTCAAGTGCTTATGGCGTCCTCGAATTTTATTCTCACTCTTTATTAACACAAGGGGTATTTTATTTTAACGTCCATCCACTTCACAACTTCATCCATCCATCCAAACTAATTCATGCATGTTATTCGTCTGCAGCTCGGTATGTGTTCTGCTCCAAAATCTCTTCAAGCTGTTGAAGAGCATGGTCAATCTTTCTTGCATCCACAAAGATATGCTGAAACCCATGAATGAAGAAAGAGTGGAGCAAATGTGGTACCCGCATGATGCATTAAAAAGTTATAATTAGGGACAAATACAGAAAGCAACTCCAAAAGTAAGGAAATCAAAGTATGAGTGAGGACTCTTGTACCGTATCGTCTAAAAGCTCAATGATGAATCCAAGGTCCTTGTTCAAAGCTTCCAGGATCTGCGCAACCGCCACATCGCTGACCGTTATGGAAAGACGGAGTAGTACACCCAATGAGACATGGAAAATAAAACGTTAACGCGCAAACCAAAAGCACACACACATTCTGCTGTGCATTCACAGTAATGTGACTTCCCTCACCATTCAACAAGCACTCCAGTTATAGCTCGAACCATCACCTCACACAAGGAAATTGAAACTTGAAATTCTTTCTGAAATTCAGTGACGAAATGGCCAGCGGTTCAAACCTCGTCCCTCTGACGGATGGCCTCACGACCGGCAAGCTCAGCAGAGAAGACTTTAAGCGCCAAAAGGCCATCGAGGAGCAACGAAAAGCGTAAGTTGGCATTTTTAAATCACCTAAAACTGGTGCTGATGGACACACTACAGAGGAACATTACCCGCTGAAGTTGACCCTGAAACTGGAAGAGACATCAACCCCACATCCCTCATTATATCTCGCAAGCACCATGGTACTTGGACATCAACCACCCTACATTGAAGCATCAACGGAATCCAGGGGAAGTGGATAACCTTGGGGCGATGGATGAATGGTACCAACGAGGCAAGTTCAAGGGACCCGCAGCCAAAAAATACCGCAAAGGCGCTTGTGAGAACTGGTAAGACCTCAACATCACATAGCTACTTCCGTCGTCTTTCCGCTCAACATACATGCTTATATTTTGAGTGAATGGCAAAAGCTCTTTTGAAGAACTGCGGTTATCTTGTGAATACTAATTTGATCTGGTAATAGCGGCGCCATGACCCACAAGACAAAGGACTGCCTTGACCGTCCCCGTCAAAAAGGCGCTAAGCACACTAATCGAAACATCGCCCCTGACGAAATTCTCATGGACGTTAAACTCGGTTTCGAAGCAAAACGAGATCGCTGGAACGGTTACGACCCCAACGACTACCTAAAAATTGTTGAAGAAGGTGAAGCCATCGAACAAGAGCGTCGCCGTATTCGTGAACAAAAGGCACGTGAGAAGCTGGAGGAAGCAGCGAAACCGAAGGCAGAGAAAGAAGTTACAGAGGAGGCAGCGACAGGGGAGCCAGCTAAAGCCGAGGATAGTGATAGTGATGGGGAGGAAGATGATGAGAAATATGCGGATGCAGCAGAGGCGGTTGGTCAAAAACTCGACGGCGAAGACACGTACTACTGTGAGAAACTTGAGGATTAGAGAAGATACCGCAAAGTATCTCTTGAACCTTGACGTAAACTCCGCCTACTACGATCCTAAGACCCGTTCATGCGAGATAATCCCTTGAAAGACAAAGAAGGCGAGGAGGCCAACTACGCCGGAGATAATTTTGTGAGATGGACGGGAGATGCGCCTGGGTTGGCCAAATTGCAGGTGTTTGCTTGGCAAGCTGCCGATCGTGGAAAGGATGTGCATTTAAATGCGAACCCAACGCAGGGTGAATTGTTGTTCAAGGAATATCAGAAGAAGAAGGAGATGGTGACTGAGACGCAGAAGGGGTCGATTTTGGAAAAGTATGGAGGGGATGAGTATTTGAAGGCGCCACCGAAGGAGTTGCTGATGGCTCAGACTGAATCATACGTGGAGTATTCGCAGACTGGAAAGGTGATTAAGGGACAGGAGAAGATCAAGGTTCGGTCAAAATATGAGGAAGATGTGTAAGCTCATTTTCATAACCCCTTTTACATCACTTATTTCATCATATCGCTATGACGATTTATATTAATGCCCAATGAAAAATAGATACCTTCTCAACCACACAAGTGTTTGGGGTTCATTCTGGCGTGACGGCCGCTGGGGTTATGCTTGCTGTCACGCTGTCTCGCCGGTCGCCTACTGTACAGGCCAGGCCGGTATCGACGCCTCCCTCGCCTCCAATCTCCTCCTCTCCTCAGCCCCACCAACGCAAGCCGAACCAGCCAGTCTCCTCGCCTCACACATACAAAAAGCCGCTAAAGGCATTTCAACATCCACAACGTCTGCCGCGGGTGACCGCAAAAAGGGAAGACTGGGAGAAGGCGATGTTGTTATTGATGAAGAGAAATTGAAGAAAGCGATTGAGGGGGAGAAGGAGCGAAAACGGAAGGAACGGGAGGATGAGGGGAATAGGAAGGGGAAGAAAGGGAAGTATTCCGGAGGGGTGGATAGGGAGATTACTGAGGAAGAGCTGGAGGCGTATAGGATGACAAAGACGATATGGAGGACCCAATGGCAAATTATAAAGATAGCGATGCCGAAGATTGAGTTTTGGAGGTCTTTACCTGCAACATGCTCCGTTCTTTTGATTTTTATTTGGGGATTTATTTGACGGCGCACTTGGAAGCCGTATGGTGCTTTGGTTCCTGCCATCGATTTGTACAAAATGAATACTCTTTAAAATGTTTTGGATAATGTGGTTTTAGTTCTAAACGATATTCAATGCTATTTAGACCACGTCTAAACAGTATTGACCATGAGCAGCGTTTTTCCTGTAGAGTTGTTATTTATGAAGATTTGACACCCATATGGATGTGTATAATCACTCTTATTAATGGCAATGTCTTTCAAAGAAGTCAAAGGAATAATTGATTTAAGTTACATATTATGGAACGCTTTATTCACGTCCTAATTTATAAATTTTTTTAAAAAAAAATAAATAACCAAAAGTATTGTAGAAAGCTCATTCCCTCTTTCCATTTGACTAAAGGAAGACTAAAGAAATTAAGCCCGATTCAAACAATGTGGGACAGATAAAAATCGTAGGGTAAATGACAGTGAGCAAGCTAGCCAGCCAACAGCATTAAATCAACACCAAAAAAGGAACCCACAAAGGACCTCACATATCAAAAGGCCACCCTGCCCACATATTCACCTTCTCAGACCCCATCTGCGGTCTCTCAATAGCCATCTCCGCCTCAATAATCTCCCCAATCACCAACTGCTCCGCAATAACAGCCTCCACATCTTCCCATTTTGTCAAGGGATTCGCTATGACAACCCTGAACGCGTCCACGCGTCTCTGAACAGAAATAGGCGTACCCTCTTCCTCGTTCTCTTCTTCTTCTTCACTTTCACCTAATCTCAACGACGCTGCGAGGAGGGTAGGTGTTCCAGCAGGTGACTTGCGTCTTCCACCAGCAACACCCCGATCAGGGACGCCGCCGTAGACGTACAAGACGAAGTAGTACCAGCTCTTGATCTCCTGACAACCACAGATCCCAAACGAAGGATCAGTAACTCACCGATGTCCTCGACACGAACCCGGCAACACTTCTCTTGCCTGTCGGTTCTGAATGCGTCGAGTAACATCACTAATCTCCTCGTCCTCCTCCATCTCCAAAGGCGCCATGGCAGCAACTTTATGTCTCAATCTCTTAGGAATATACCTGTACAGCAGTATATTGGTGGAAGGTTCATGGAGTGTCTGGAAACACCCCAAAGGATGTGTCCTTAGCCTTGCCGCCATCTGTCGAACAAGTGTAGCAGAACGTGTGACAAGACTTTCGACTCCATCCCGTCCAAGCAGATGAAGCGACGCGTGAAGATGCAGACTTGTCGCAGGCCTCGATCCCTCTAACGTAAATTTCCCAAGATCAGGGCTATCATGGCGAATGACGTAGGAGGCGGATTTACGGATATGCGAGGCGTCTTGAGGGTTGCGGAAGAGAATAAGACCGAGACCCATGGGGGTGTATAGCTGCTTGTGGCCGTCGATGGTGATGGTGTCGGCTTCGGCGATACCCAAGAGCTTGTTGCGGTGCTCGCGGGAGAAGATGAGGGGACCACCCCAGGCCGCGTCAACATGGAAGTGGATCTTGTGTTCGCGAGCTATCGTGGAGATGCGAGACAGGTTATCAATAGAACCGCTGGGTATTCAAAAGTCTGTTAGCATATGCTTTTATGGAACTTTTTTTTTAAAATTTATACTCACGTCTCAGTTGTTCCTGCAATACCGACGATAGCAATAATGAGGATCTTTTTAGCTTTGAACTCCTTGACTTTTTGATCTAAAATGTCCATCCTATTTCAAAGAAAAAAAGAAAATTTGTTAGCTTCACAGTAAGGAGTTATCCACGTAAACAAACAAAAGCTACAAACCTCATACGAAAATCCTTATCTGTAGGAATAAGGCATAATCCTTCATCACCAATCCCCAGCAAATCTGCCGCCTTCTTAAACGAGTAATGCATAAGCGAAGACCCAATAATAACCGCCCCCATGTAACCAAACTTCAACAACGCCTTAAACAGTCCCTCCTTCTCCACGCCCCTAAAAGATTTTTTTTTCTTTCCATCCACAATTGAAGCATCCACATCCGCTTTTAACGCCTTGTTTCTGGCAGTCCACATAGCCGTGATATTTGCGATAGTACCTCCAGATGTGAACACGCCGAGAGATCGGTCAAATGCATGCATATGGTGATCGTAGAAGGTGTTTGAGCGGCGAAAGAATTCACGGTGTAGCATGGCGATGGTTTCTCGTTCAAGGTATGTCATAGTCATGGCTGTCTCGAGTTTAACAACGTTCTGGTTCAACCAGTGAGGAGTCTCGCAAGGGGCGGTGAAAGTATGGAAGAGCTGTGGTCTTTTTTAAAGACAATAAAAAAACAGTCAGTACTTGGACGTATACTGAATTTGCGATATTTTGTAAAGGCTGCTTACCATATGGCCTATCATTCTCGGCGAAGACACTCTTGTTGCCTTGTCAATGACATTGGCCTTGACGGCAAAGAGATATTCCTCAAGCGTTGTGCCATACTCTCCAGAATGCGGTACCTTGAACTGTTGAGAATCTTGATCTTATTGCTGAGGGATCCTCTGCAGTGTTCGCGTTGATTTTGGATGGTGTGTCTAGGAAGGCTGGAGACAGCAAATGTCACGACAGGATCAAAGAAAGTGGGGACTTCAATTGATGATAACAAACCTTGAATAATGCCGGTAAGATATTGGTCCAAGATCCCTTCGCTCTCGTGTGTGCCACAAAGTAATGAAGAACAGAGTCCTTGTTCCTTTGCGATCCCGGCTCAAGATGTGTGAAGTCTGTTTCCCTTGCAATCTTTCGTACGGCTTCCCCCAACGACTCCAATGACATCGCTTGAGTGGAAGGCATGGTCCATGTACTTTCCTGCGTGGCCTGCACGCAGGTTCTGGGCCGTTGGCATATCTGAGGTTGGCGGTGGGGCAAGGGATGGGGCAAAAGACGTGTAGCAGCAAGTGTTGATGAGGTGCCTCATCAAAATGAGAGCGGGTGAAGTTGCAGTAGGTGATGATGTCGCACTACGCCATGTACAGCTCATCTCGCCATCGGCATTGGCCGTGTGAAAGAAGTCACCCATCTTGGAAGACTGGCGCAAATGGTATTGATGCTGGTGACTTTGGAAGTTGGTGGGAGACGGATGCGGGGTGGCTCCTGTGGGCTTGCCCCATAAGGGGAAATGCCATTGCCGTTGGAGATGTCGCAACAGATGGACCTTTAGCTAAATGGGATTGTGAAGTAAAGCGGGAGTTGAAGAAAGTCTGCGAGGGAGCCGGGAGGGAAAGAGTTGTTGGATGAAAGGCCAAAAGTTGAATTCCGCTGGACTTTGAGTAAAGGGATATTCATCTGCCCAATCTTCATCAAAACCCTCGTCGCTGTCTGTCTCGTAATGAGACTGCAGTTGAGGGGCTGGTGTCCTAAGCATGGGTTGATGCTGCTGCAGTGGGATGGTCGTTGATGGTGACAGTGTTGTGAAGCGGAGTCCGATGATATTGGAGATCGGATGTGTCGTGTTTTTGGGCAGATGAGGCGTCATGGCTTTTTTTTTTTTTAATGTAAAAATCCAGATCGAAGTGAATACACACAAAACACACAAACCAAACACACACACACACCTGCAGATGTCGACGATACCGCTGCTGATGCTGCTACTGCTGCTATTGATGCCATCTTAGCACCCTCTGCTTTCAGATCGATGGCATTTGCGCTGCTTGTTTTCGAGGCCATTCAGACGTTGAGGTGACGGGGTGACGGGGTGACGGGATGACGGGTAATATGGAATGAATTGGAGGCTTTGCGGTTTGAAGGATGATGGATTGGATGGGCTGTTGTTATGTATTTGGAGATTCGGCGTTTCTTCGGGAAAACAGACGTTCGATTTTGGCAAATGCGATTTTTCCATTTATAAATATCAGGCCACTTGCTCATCGCGTGACGCGATGATCTCAATCTTCTAAAAAGCTCATCGTGCAATCAATCACGTCGACTGATGTATGGACGGAGGGCGGTGATGCCGCTTAAAGCTCCTTAATTATGCGCGCACAAAGCGACACCCCTTTTCATGTAGACCTAAAGTTTCTGATTATCATCTTTAAAACTTGTTAATCAATGCTCTTTCTTGTTTTCCTATGGATTACGTTTGCTAAAGTTGTAGTATCGTCGGTGGGGGAGATGAGGACACGTATTCCTGCTCACATTGCGGCATTTGAGAGTCCTGATACATTTATTGTCGAGTTTACGCATTTGGCAAGCGTCAATGACGGCAACCAAAGCACCCAAGACAGCGTCATTCCTGTTCACCCGGCCATCCATCGATTTCGACAAATCACTACAGCCATGGACCTCCCATGGTCAGGTTCACCTAGTGGGTCCAAGCTGAACGAGAGGTTCGTGTTTGGAGGGGTGTCGGACTCTTCAGCTTTACCTTTATTGGGACTCCGCTTTTACTTTGGCGTTTCAGTTCGTCTTCCAGGAGGACTGGATGATGCAAGGATGGTTGCTGAAAACTAAAAGGGTTTGGGACAGTGTGGCCAGCGGTACGTAGTTGTTTTATTTTTGCTATACAATGATATATGTTTGTTCAAAGCTGGAGCTCCGACATCCGCCATGGAATCACCGCATCATCCACGCGCGTCTCTGAATTTTGACAGAGCAGGAGATGGCTTTGCAGAAGCGGTTTCCGCTAACAACACTGAGCAAGGATCGACCATGGTACCATCAACTTTCCAGAAGACTCTTTTTCCATGGGCATTATCTGTTGGTTACTTTGACTTATTCAAGTAATGGTCGATTGGAACCTATTCGAGTTGGAATTATTGACAGTGGGGTGGTAAGTTCAGTTCAATCGTTTAATCACTTTCTCATCTAAACCAGGACTATCGCCATCCCGCTTTAGGTGGGTGCTTTGGACTTGGATGCCGAGTAAGGACATTAAAAGCGAAAACAATTTTTAACGCTTATCATCCTGAAGGTCCGGTATGGGTTTGACTTCACGTCTGATCTTAGCGATCCCATGGATTGCACTGGACACGGCACTCACGTTGGCAAGTTGATCGTAAGACTTATATGTGATTGCTAAAAGTAGTTCTAATAGCTGGCCTGATCGCAGCGAGAAATGATCCGGCCTCTCTAGTCCGAGGCGTCTTCCCCGACGCGGTCATCGGTGCCTACAAGATTTTTTGGATGTCATCCAGACAAAACGTTCTGGGTGAAGACCGGAGTGAAGAAACTAGGGATTCCGTCCAAGAAAACGGCACGTCTCAACAAAGGAAGACTGGTGTATCGAAGAAAAAGAAGAGCCGGACGACGAGTGACGCTCTCATTGCCGCTATGGAAATGGCAGTGCGTGACGGAATGGACGTGGTGAATTTATCGGTTGGAGGGCTGAGCTCTTGGCCAGAGTTTCCAGAAGCTAGAGCGGCACAAGCTATGATAGAACGTGGTATTGTTGTTGTGGCGGCACAAGGTAACGCGAATGGTATATATGAAATTCAATTCTATTTTATAGGAAATCATGCAATAGACGGTCCATGGTCGGTTTCCTCTCCAGCAATCGCGTCAGGCGTGATATCTGTCGCAGCCACCGAAACAGACTATTTTTTGGGAGGTACAGCTACAGCAGGATCTATAGACGCTTCGGAATCATTTTCATTTAACTACTCCTCCATCATCGATATCACAGCAGTTCTCTTTAAAAGTCAAAACAATCCTGTCAAACACGTAACTCGTATCTTGTACACAGACTCGGAAGTATGTACAGATACCTCGCTTCATCAATTTAACGTCGAGCAAATGCTCGACCTTGGGTACTTGTCTTGAAACGCGGCAACTGTACTGTGTCTGAGAAAGCAAGTATCGCGGCGCTCGCGGGAGCATCTAGTGTTTTGATATATAACTCAGAGCAGTATGAGAGTGATGATATTTTCCGGTTCGTGTTGCAGGAGACTGAGACAATCATTCCTGCTGCCGGGATTTCCCGACATGTGGGTGAGAAGTTGAGGGAGCTTTGCGAAGCTTTTGGAGATGACGCGATCGTGCGGTGGGACAGCAGTGTGAAGATTATGGATAATTTCCACGCGTTTGAACGGCCTGCCGATTTCTCCAGCGTGAGTAGACTGCAGAAGTAGAACTTTTATCCTGAATTTTTTCTTGTCTTTCTGATGTCTACCTTTCCCCTTCGCTTCCCTTGCTTTACTTATTTTCCCTATCTAGTTTGGTCCGAGCCCGCATCTGGATGTGAAACCTGACATAGCAGCTCCCGGTACTTTCATCATCTCCACTTACCTCACAACAAACGGCTCATACGCTATCGTATATATAATCACTAAAATTCACCCTAACAATTTAAGCTCTCCGGCACATCCATGTCTACCCCTCTAATCGCAGGTACCGCAGCCCTTCTTCTATCTCATCGCCCTTCTCTCACTCCCATCCAAGTCAAATCTCTCCTCATGAACACCGCGTCACCAGGAAAAGGTTTAAATGGCGCATACCCACATCCTGCCGTCATCGGATCCGGTATTGCCAAAGTGACCGCTGCCATGTCATCACCTTTGATTTTCGAACCACCTTCTATAGCGTTGGGTTATCTGTCGTCAGGAGATACGGTTTTCGTCGATGCGAAGTTAAAGTGGGTAGACAGGATACCGGGATCCGTCACGTACAAAGTGCATGTTGAAGGTCCTGTTCCCCTTGAGTTAATCACTACTGGCAAGTCGACATTTACAACTGGTAATTTGACGTCGCCATGGAATTGTACTGTGGACGTGTCCCCATCTGTTATCACAATTGGCACCGCCTTTCCATCTGCAAAGGTCCGCTTCACCGTCACACCCACGTCTCGCTCCTCGTCTTATCATACACTTCTTTTGCATGGAGGTCATATCATCGCTACTCCCCTCCAGCTTTCGCACTCTCAACCTTCATTACGAATTCCCTTTCAATTCGTCACTGGCGATAACACGTATTCGGGAGCCTTGATCTGCCGATATGAAGCCACCTGCATCCCCACTTTTACCATCTCAAACCACACCATCCTCCAATTTTCGTTGCTCATGCCCGTGACGAGCGTCACCGTATTTCTACTCAACACGGAAACTGGAATGAATGTAGGATATATAGACGCTGCTGAATTTCTTGGGAAAAGCGGGAAGAATCATCCTCGATATGCGGTTGAATGGAATGGGGGGAGCGTTTACGGAAATTCAAAGAGGGATGTGAAGATATTGGCTCTTGCAAAATGTCGGGGGAGGAGATGGCTTCGAAAGAAAAGCTTAAGGGAGCATAAGGAGAAGCTTCATGGCATTCAACGGGGCTCATACCGCGTTTGTATTGAGGCGATGTTTGATGTGATGGGGATGAATAATCCCGTCCGAGATCGATGGTGCTCACACAGATTCAAGCGTTCTCTTTGTTTAAATATAGTATGAAGTTTCAAGCATATTAGTGTAATATATTGATTTTAGTATCGTTCATCTTTTTTATCGCGCCTCATATTACAAAGAAAAAAAGAGTGTTTAGGGAAATGTATGCTTCAAGCTGTTGCTAGAAGAACATTGGGGATATACAGATTTAAAAGACAGGAAATATGTAAAAAAAGAATATTCTTTGGAGAAAGGATGTTGATGCAAAGGGGAAGGAGTATTTGCAACTTATATCATCATGCCCTCATGCAATGTCAGCATAGACTTTGCAGGTAGGAGCAAAAGGATCAATCTCCTCGGGTCCATTCTTAGGTCCACTTAAAGCTAGGATCCGAAGAAACTACAAACGCACTCCTGGTGGCAGCAGTATACTTTGGCCAATTAGCCGCAGGTGAGCCTTTAGTAACAAAAGAGAGGAAGGCATTAGAGAGTTGCTCGCTAAGAGCGTTCTCTTCCTTTCCAACAAGGTCGATTTTCTTGTTAAAGAGGAAGGGAAGGTCGGAGCCGAAGGAGGAGCCACGATCGGCGGGGAGAACCTTGGAGTTGTGGTTGAAGACGTACTTGAACACGTTACCGCCAAGACTGCTTACCAAGTTAGCTGTGTTTCGCGCTCGGCAGATAAATGACACTTGGCTGTTTGATGTTAGTCGTGAACATACTGGTGCGGTTCTTACCCAGAGATAAAGTCAGCGGCAATGGAAGGAGGGAGAGTGGCAATATCTTGCTTGGCCTAACATACAGAGTGAGTGAAAGATAGTCTGATATTGTAAATACCAAGGCAACGTAAGCTTCGGGTCTAATAAAGATTGAAAGGAGAATGTCAAGCTCTTCAGCATTGGTAACAGCAGCAGTTCCAAGCCCCTAAAAAAAACCGTTATTTTATGATGAGTTAACAATATATTACCTCTTTAGCAACCGTTCCAACAAGGAGAGGCACAACATGAATATCCGGAGCGGATCCACCTGCAGGCGTTGCCGGGAAGAGGCTGTTTACCGCAAGACCAAACTTAGTGCCCGCCTGCACGCTTGCCGTAACAGTGCGACCAAGAAGCTCAAGAGCAGGAACACCACGGAGACACTCGATCACATCGGAACCTTCCGGGCAACTCTCACCAAGCTTGCGAAGAACAGCAGAGTGCTGAGGTGGGAACACTTGCTGAAGGGTTCTTTCACCACCGAAAGAATGACGGCTTTTTGGAAGGGGGCTGTGGGGACGTTGGGGCGTTTCCTGAGAAGAGCACTGACGAGAGAGGCACCCATGCCATGTCCGACGGCAGTAACCTTTGTGGCATCTCCTCCAAACCTTCCAATGTTCTTCTTAACCCTTTTAAATCAGTTTAGTAAAAAGTATGCGCGATGAAGATAGTCGCTCATACCATTCAAAGACAAAGCTAACGTCAGCAAGTCCCGCGTTGCCAAGACCTTTTTCCAAAAATTCGGTGGGGTTGAACAGACCAAATACGTTTGAACGGTATGAGAAGGAGATGGCGATTACCCGGTCACCGTAGTAAGACTGGCGGACGATGTCGCTAAGGTCTACAAGCAACAGTCAGCATCAGTGTGGTTAATTTCAAAAGCTCTGACCAATTTGCCAAGGAGCAGAGGAGCGACGGTCAGTTGGGTACGCGTTTCCATGAACTAAATCCCCACATATGTTAGTAAAATAGTCAATTCCCCATCATCCTACCATAAACCTGGAGAAGAAGAGTATGTGTGTTAGAAGTGAAACATCCCCAACAAAAGGCAACAAAGAGAAACATAAACTCACAACAACGGGAAGAGTGTCGCTAGGCTTCACATTTGCCGGGAGCTACAAATACGGGTTAGCATACGTTTCCAATTATCCGCTATCAAATTACCCAAACGTTCAAGTACAGACAATCTAGAATTTAAGTTAATCACAACGAAATACTCCATCTTCTCGAATTCGTACCTTCTGAGGTCGCTTCCGTGAAAGACGCATCCTGAATACACATCGGAGCCAGTTTGTCGGCTTTGAAAGCCTTGGAGCTGGCTGCAAGAGCCTTAGGGGCCATAAATCGATTCGCACCGATGGGAGGTGCGGCATAGGGAACTCCGAGATATGAAATGACTTGAGCATCTGACGATGCAATGTAGGTGCCCTAGGGTCCGACATGTTAACACCACGACCACTTTTTCCACAGCAACAACATCGAGTCTCTTACATAGTCCAAGGCAACCTCGTTTAGTTTGAAAAAGGGAAGAGGCGCTGCGAGTGAAACGCTAGCCGCAAATAGAGTGCCAGCGATGGTGATGATGGTCGATGTCCTCATTTCTATCGAGTATGTGCAGACGATGCTGTTGAGAATGATAAACTGGAATGGAAGAATGGATTCCAAAGCCGAGTGTTTAAATTGGACTGAGATGAGATTGACGCTCAGGATTGCCATTGTCATCGCATACCGTTGTTCTCAAGCAGCCACATTATCGACATCGAGCTACACAGACAACAGGGACAAACGGTAGTCATCAGGTTGGTCACAGCTCCTTTCTGCCTTGCAGGGACAAAGGGCTACTCAACAATCCTTTCGAACCACTTTGTCCAATAGACAGAAAGGACAAAGCTACTCAACAAACTCTGTCGAACCACGTTGTCCGAGGCGACTCCATCATCCAGAACCCATTAAGCACTTGTTGAAAGCTCCTTATTCAGCAGCTCAAAGCTACTACACTTTATTTACAAGCTTTAGTGCATGACGGTTTGAAGGAAATATTGGGCATCCGAAATAATAAAAAATGGGTCAAAGAAAAGTCTTCTTGCTGCCATGAGAAAACTTTGAATCTAGTTGGCCAGCTTGCTCCATTAACTTCTGTCTTGAACTGCTATCAATTCGACGTGCTCCAAGATCCTTATCGCGGTCAAATCTACGCTTAGAAACATCCTCTTCTTCGAATTTCTTTGCCTTAACGTATTCATTCGTGTGCATATCCATGAGGGACTTAGGTCGTATAGCTTCATTCTAGAAGAGCAGTCGAGTCATCATTAATCAGTAAGAGCAAGGTAAAAGAGGGCACGAACGTGTTTCTGAACAAAGTTCTGGGTTGTAATTTCTTCTTGTGTCAACTGCCTGTGTTCCATTTCCATCCTCTTCCGTTTATTCTAAAACAATATAAGCAAGGTTATGTATTTCAACTTACAGTTTCATCCTTAGGTTTCTCCTTCCTATCGCCTGGGAGAGCTGTCCATTCCGACTGATCCACCGTTAAAGACTTTGATTTACTGGCAAAGCTTCTCCCCTTCATGCCAACGAGCACTAATACTTCAGTGTGTATTAGCGGTAAGACACCCACCTTCAGGTCCCTTGGATTGCGGAGGAACTAGCATCCATTCTTCACGTTGTACTTTGGCTTCAGTCTTCACAACTGGCTGTGCACGGGCCTCAATTTCCGCCAGCCGACGCTCTTGCTCCATTTCCTCCTATAGTTGAAGTCAGAATAAATAGTCATATAAATTATGCATACATACCACAAGATGCTCATATCCTTCAGGTAAGGGCAGGGGACCAACCACGTCGTCATCGCCGTCGTCTTGATTGACGTACGCAGCTGGAGTGAAATTGGCAGGAAGTGAAGGCCCCTTCCGCCTTGAAGAAGGGCCGGGAGCAGGACTTGGAGCCGTTTCCTTTTGTCTGTTTCGAAGGTGCGGGGGAAGCGCAGGTCCATACGGGTCCTCTCCCTCTGGTTCGTCGCTGCTGATAGATTTATTCTCAGGCTTTCGTAAGTGTGGAGGAAGTGCAGGTCCAATAGATGCTTCGTCTTCATAGGATTCAGATCTTTTGCGAAAGCTTGGAGGAAGAGAAGGCCCAATCCCAACATCTGTGTCGTCGTTATGGCGTGAAAAGTTTGACCGTATCGAAGGGCCAATATTCGCATCATCGTCAATGCTCTCCACCCGACGCCGAGAAGTTGGAGGAAGCGAAGGTCCGATATCGTCCTCTTCATCATTTGGATCGCTTGTTTGGCTGCGAAACCCTGGCGGAAGAACTGGGCCTATCGCTGCCCGTCTGTTCATCGTCCTTGAAATTGGAAGCAAGTCAAAAATGATGAGGCTGCAGAGAGTGGTGTGCCAGCTGAAGTCAGGACTTTGCAAAAGCAGACTCGACCTCACATACCCACGAAGGAACCACTTGACTCCTAAGCACGAATCTCCCTTTCCATCTCTGGTTTGTTCATGTGTTTATTCGCTTAAAGTGGCTCTCGTCGTACTTCAGAAGCCGGAACTGATGTCATACTGATCTGAATACTAAGCCAAAAGAGGCATCATGGTCGATCCATGATATTCTTTCAAGAACCGAAAAAAGACGGGAGAGTCCATATTTCAGTTTGGCGGACGTTGAGCGATTGGCCGAACTGGCTGGGTTGAGAGTTCAGCAGGAGGAAGCTGGAAAGCTGACGCAAGACATTAATGATCTCTGCGCTATGGTTGAACCCATTCAAGACATTGATACGACTGGAATTAAACCGCTGGTATCAATAACCCATCGCTACCATCCGTTGGTGGCAATGCGGGACGATATTGCTCGAGAATCTGTCACAGATCAGGACGCAGATGCCGGCGAAAAAGAGCTTTTTGGAAGACAGTTACTTAGACACGCCCGAAAGTCAGAGGGTGGCTTCTACGTTGCCCCATCGTTGATAAGCTCAACTGCCGATGATTGATTGGGGGTTTTCGGTTTCTGTTCTGGACAATGGACTTCTATAATAAATAACCAATAGGTCGTGCCGATGGGACTCTTTCTAAACTATTACAACCACAATCTATAGAACATCACGATTACAACATATTGCAAGGCACTGTAAAGAGCTCGTTACATGGAAGGTGATGCCAGTGGTGGACTTGTGAGCCGGTCTCGGCAAGGGTCCGCCAAAAAGTCAACAAACAAGTTGCTAATGAAAAAGTCAAGCAATGAGCTCTTAAACCGGTCAGAAAATCACTCTCGTGCAAGTCTAAGGCAGTTGGCGCCTGCAGAAGAGAAAGCGAAAGTTCCCGCGGAGGATCCTGAATACAAGTATGCTCTGGCTATGGCGGGGATGAATTTTGGAGTTGGATTGCCTGCTGGACAGGACAACGACGCCCCAAAATCCCTTGAAAACAAAAGAGCACATCTTCTTTAAAGAAAAGCACGTCTTCGTTAGCCGTTCGCGTGCTGGAAGCGTGAAAAAAATACCCCAACTTGATGTCATATCAAACGACAGGAACACTTCAAATGGATCAAGGCTTGTAAAATCAAATATCACGTCCCATGAGCTCCATGCAATGTCATCTGGAAGTTCAATATCAGCAGGCCATCAGCTGGACGCAGTGAAAGGAAAATCATTTGCTGGACCTACAAACATTATACGATCTCTTCCTAACCATGGTCAAGCAGTGGCGGAAAAGCTCAAGGACTTGTCGCTGTTGAACCAAAGAAACAGAAAGGGCTAATGTAACTCTTCCCGCTATTGACTCCGCAATGAAATCTTCAAGTCTTCAAAAAGCATCTGGTGCTGTTCTCTTAAATTCCTCTACCACCTCATCAAACCCAGTGCAGGCCAAGCCATCAACAAAAATAAATCAAGTCAAGTTAGACCCGTCTCTGATCAAGCCCGACACCTCCAAAGGGTGAGCCCAATCGGAGTCCTCATTATCAACAATAGACCCCACCACATGATGAACATCAACCTGATGTCAAGGTCATCGAGCCCCCACACCACCGTCTGCTAATACCGCACCGAACTTAATGATAGATGCGAATAAACACTCAAGAAAGCTAGTGAAGACGCGACCGACGGTGCCAGTGATGTCGGATCGAATTCCCGATGGTCGGATATTGACACCCTCATGAGATTCGTGAAAGAATGCCTTCAATATCATGCCACTGCTCCTGAGTCAGTTCCCGAGAAACGTGCAGCTTCGACTGTATCCAACTCGTCGGCAGTGTCTTCACGAGGCCAAAAGGCAGGACAGCAACCTCAAACTCATGCAGACGGTAGACCAGTCTGGAAACCAGCTGGTGGGATGGACCCGACAAAGAGAGAAGAATTTTTTCGAAATCGTGAGTAGAACCATTTCTAAACTGCATTGCCTTTAAAAATATTTTTGATTGGTTATTAAACCTCACGTTAAAGGTATGCGCGCGAAAGAGATTGCAGAAAGGACTAGGCAGGAGATATTGGCGAGTGGCCGCTATGACTCAGAAGATGATGATGAGAATTCGTCGTCTGTCGAAGCGAGCGAGGAATCTATTAGAGACGCGTTGGGACCTTTCAGTCGTCCAGGCAATGGAGGCCCTCCGCCGCTAGATCAGGAAGGAAACGAGCTCCCAACTGCAAATACATTTGCTCATACTATTTTAAAGGTCATGGATAAGTACGACACTCCCCTTCCAGCCAAAGCAGGTACGTACGAAAGCCTTTATACCTTTGCCGCATCTCGTCTTTTCTATGCTCTATCTAAGTTTCAATGCATTAACTAAACGCTGCAACACAAAAGCTGGCGACGCGGCAACCAATTTAGCTCAAGGCATGACTTTAAGTTCTCGACCATCTACCAGCCAGAAAAAGATTATCAGCTATCCCGTGCCGACAAAGAAGAAGAAGGTTACTTTAGTTGATGTACCTCCAACACCCGAGCCGCAACCAAACGAGCCGGAAATCGTGGAGCAAGTTGATGCCCCATTACCTCCAGAGCCCAAACCCGCTATCCCAGAACTGACACCTAAAGAGAAGTTACATCGTAAAGCATTTTCATTTGTAAGCAAGCTGGATGAAGGCAAGTTTGTTGATTAAGTGACTAGGTTGGCCTAACATTTTACTAGAACGCATGGCTCCTCGGCCACAACAGGACCCATGCACTCCTCATGAGATAAGAATGATATTTGTAAATGGTTTGGAAATGCTGTATACATATCCACATTAATATTTTCAAGACTTTTCCATTTTGGATAGCTATATAACAAATCAACGTAATAACGAAATGGCAATGCTAGTAAGAGATGTTGATGTTGTCCCCACGGGAATATTGCAACCTCTCGAACCTGAACAAGTAACGGAAATGAGCTGGAATCTGTATCGTTACCTTAGGTCTATGAGCGAGTCATTTGTACATCAAGAAGTTGCCAAGGGGTTAGTGGAAATTATGGGTAAGTTATTCATATAATTCACTTTTGGAGTTATCACAAACTTTCTAATTTATGCTCCTACTCTGTTATTTATAACAGAGGAAGATGAAGAAGACGAGCACAAAATGTTTGAGATCAAAAGACTGATAGCGAGACTACCCGAAAAGGAATTTATTAAGGTCAAGGCTGTCATTGGACATATTGAAAGGTACTTTAGTATAGGTTGTATCACAGTCTAATGTACATTAAGGCTGGCGAATATCAACCGATCCGTAGGAGTCACTTTACACGCCTCTCTTTCCAACGTCTTTGCGCCAGTAATGCTTCGAAGACCCTGCAGAAAGATTGCTTCAAACGCCGAAGTCAAAACCCCTTTCGATAGGGCTTTCCGGGCTGGTTCCGCCTACACTGTCCATTCACGACATAGTGTAAGCAGTACCCAGCAAAGTGTAGCTCCACCTTTGGGTGCACCGACAGAAATAGATGATTGGGAGCGTCAATTCTGTGACCATGGCTGGCGGGGCGAGGCCAAATACGGCAGACGGGGCGGATAAAAACAACAGAAGCAGTGTCGCCTCAAACGCATACGGATCCCTTAAAAAGAAACGCGAACATGGGGCATCAATGGGTCACATGGTTGTGGCCGGAGTCACGCTGAAAGATCCCGCTTTGGACCCAGCGAAATGGGAGGCGTTGACAGTCGCTAGTGATTACACGGAAGATGAGCAATACTTTGATTCAGCGGAGAACGTAGTGCCGGTATCAGAATATGGTTCTCCACCTGCGCCTGAACCGGAGATAGACCAAGACATTACGGGCAAGTCTATTGACGACTTGGAATCAGATGCTGGGGAAGATTCACCCATGTATAACCAGGAACAAAATCACACCAACCTCTGCAATGACAGATTCCGGGTCCTCTAACGGGAGACCGAGTTCAGCCGCGACAACTGCTCGGGGCAGAAAGAAGAAGGGTTTACGTCCTGTTCCGGGATTCCGCCAAGATTTCCCCGAACGTGACGCCGTAACTCCATTAATGCCACCCTCCATATCTCCTCAAGAGCTGCTCGCCATTATAACAAATCAAGCAGAAAGAGAGGAGACCCAAGAAGAAAGCAGTGAAATGGTGATGAGATAAGAGAGAGCGAGTTTGGTCAGATTTCTCTCAATGCTTCACCGCGTCGAGTCAAAGAAAGCCTAACAATCGTGACAGCAAAGCCTCTCACACGGCTTTCCACAATGACAGAGGTGGAGTCTGTTTTGTCCAACATTAGCAACATCAGCATGGGTATGTTAGAATCGAAAATATCAACGGCTGTCCGAACTTCTCCGTCATACGCCTTGCTGGAGGATGGCGACGGAAATGATGCATCTTCGCCAGGAGATGCTATCGACTTTGGGATGACGACCCTGACGGATTTGGTTGGAACCTTGTCACAAGGAAAGGCATCGCACAGGCTTTATTTTTAGATGAGACGGTCAACACGGCTCAGGCAGCCGCTCTCGAACTCATGTTAAAATATTACGCAAACGTGTTTTTCTTGGAACACGTTCCAACAGCAGAGCGGTGGGAGGAATGGAGGTCCTCGTTCGAAACCACCACAGCAGTCATAACAACAGATTTTTCTGATTCTTGCTTTCACCCAAAAGCGTCTGTGACGCAACTCGATTGCATTTAAGATCACAATAAAGGCGTTTGGAAAAATATCAAACCAAAATACTCAGTTAAACAAAAAATATTCTAAAGCTCTTAAAAATAATACATAAAAAAGACCAGCAATGAAAAATGACAAAAAAAAAAGCAAAAAAGGCAGAGCCCCAAGATAATTCTGCCAATCGAAAAGAATGTATGCTAAGGGAAGGAGGAAATAACGAGACTGTATAGAGCTAAGGATGCAAAGGGAACATGCAACGCGCAAACGGCTCGCTTCTAAAACGTGAAACCGAGATAAAGATAATACGGACGAGG
Organism: Chytridium lagenaria; assembly: GCA_025449115.1. NCBI lineage: Eukaryota > Fungi > Chytridiomycota > Chytridiomycetes > Chytridiales > Chytridiaceae > Chytridium > Chytridium lagenaria. The sequence continues at coordinate 251,473 of JAHLKC010000035.1, forward strand.
TAGGCAAAGAATTGACCAGAAGGCCTGAATGAAAACATTAAAGCAGCAAAACGTTGAGAGTTGAATGTAAAAGAAATAAAAGCAGGAAATTAAAGAGTTAAAAATAGTTGTAGCCATCGAACAGCCTTCAAATTATGGCTATGCCTTCGCTTGCGCTTCTACGTTAGGGACTAGCGGTGCTTTCACTTTTCCCTTGCCTTTTTCTGAGCGCTTTTTTTTCGCGGGAATGCTAGAAGCATGTGCTGGAGCGGGAATACCGTTAGGCCCACCAACGGAAGCTAACACACCAGGCTGAACGGGTCCAAACATTCCCAGTGGAGACAAGGTATTAGCCTGTAAATTCGGGTTCGGATTTGTGTTGGATCGTGAGCGAAGTTTTGGTGGAGCCATACCGGCGTAATTTATGGTTGAGACGGTAGGTGATGAAGGGGGCGATAGGGATGTAGGTGAGCTGGGAGCAGAGGAGGATACCGGTGCGCCAGAGAATGTGGCAAGCTGAAGCTGAATTTGCTGTTGCAATTGCGCGGCGGCAGCAATCTGAGCAATGTAGGAGAGGGCTGCGAGTTGCTGTTGCTGTTGCTGATGTTGGGCGTCCCCGGCTACGATCTGAGGTTGCATCATGTACCCCATCGCGGCAGCGGCGGCAGCGACTCCATCCACGCTTTGCATGGGTGGAGCAGAAGGAGAAGTTCCGCCCTGTTTCAAGTTTCCTTTCGACCTCCTCATTTTCAGTCCATGACCGGAGGCAGTAGTCTGCGATGCCAAGTTACCATGGGACGATTTCTGCCGTTTGCTGAGAGATGGGATCCACTAACGTCCGTTGCGACTAATGTTGAGGATGCGGCCGAGGGAATGGATGACGAAACGGTAGACACATCCTCAGCGTTCTTCACAGCCATCGCAGCAGCGGCAGCAAGAGCTGTGGGCCTTCCACTACGCTTTCCAGCATTCACATTATCAAACGACCTTGACTGCGACAGATGAGGCTCCATGAGAAGCAGACCTTTGCGACATCGGCACAGTCTGAGATGGCGCAGCTTTTGCGGAGCAGTTGCTCTTCCATTCACAGCATTCACACTCCGCACCCAGCTTTCCACATTTCCCGCCTCTCCAAGCGCCACATTATCAGCAACAGCAGCACCAGCAAGGTTTGGGTTACTGTTAGATCCTCGAAGCTTCTTCTCCGGCTGAGACTGGGAGATGCGCGAGCATTATGATTAATGTTACCCGACCCAGATCTTGAAACTGCTGCCCCTCCATTCAGACGCTGCTTGCGATCTCCGTTGCTCATGCCGGCTGTGTTTTGCCTCGACATAACGATTGGCGAATTTGTGGACGATTGTGACGGCCTCCTACTGACGGATGCACCCGGCTTTGATCCGCTGATAGTAGAAGTATTGTGCCGCTTCATAGCAGGAGGCATGACAGTGTCTGAAGGAGGCGACATCATTTGGTTAACGTTGGCAACAACCGCTAGAGGCACATCGTCGTCACTCGAAGTATCTCTCTCATCATCAGACCCAGCAGGAGTTGCATGCCCGCTGGTTCGACCCTTTAACGATTGTTTTCTGTCGAAAAAGAGTCCAATACGCGACCTTGATGTTGAACGAGATCTCGTCACGCCAGCACCTGCATCGTTCAAAGTTTGAGCTGCATTTGGAATTGAGTCTGTTGCGCCAGACGACGTCCTTCTCCTTCCTTGCCTCCATCTCCCTCGCGACTCATCACTGCCAGACAAGGTAGGTGACGGTGTATGGCGTAGTTGTTGAATTTGTTGACTGCTTTGAGATCTCGGTAGGTCAGACGACGAAGCCGCGAAGGACTGTTGAAGAGGTCCAGACCGGCTTTCGCGACCTGCGCTCTAAAGAATCCGGTTGTAAAGTGGAAGGCGATGACGACAAGGGGATGTCTGCACGATGTGCGGACGCAGCCCTTAATTCATCTCGGGAGGTGGATGGTGTTAGTGGAGGTGTGGGGGGAAGGCGAGGGTTTCGGTGATTTGGCTCGCGAGGTCTCAACACCGATGCAGGGTTCGCGGACAACGACGACAATTCTGCTCCAGACCGGGAACCCGACATTGCTGCACGACGAAGTTCTTGTCTCGAAGCGTTAGCTGAATTCTCAGCTTCTCCGCGGATGAAACGATAAATATCGCTTGCAGAAACCTCGTTGGCGGGTGGAGCGCTGGAAGTCCCGCTTTCAGCACTTGGCTCCGGCTGTGGGGTTGAGCCCAAGCGGTACACCTTGTATGTGTTTCCATTGTCACCTCCCTGCTTGCGGTCAAGAGTTGGGGGGCTGGGATCGGGGAGTGCAGGACTATCCATGAAGGAAGTTGTAGATGCGGTGCTCATCAACGATCCCAAGATGTCATCCATCAATGATCCCGTGACACTCTCCCCAGCTGCTGGGCCAAGATCCTTGCGAACGGTGGTTAAACCCACTGGCTCAGCAAGCATATTGGTTGAGTCCATCCGTGAAATCTCTAACCGGGCCAACGAGTCTGCTTCAGCTGAGGCAGCCTCTGCAGCCTTGTCTCTCTTGTCGGATTTCCGTTTAAAAAGGTTGAATCCAGCCATTTCTTTTCAAATTCAAAGAAGTCTGTTTATCAATGTTCTGCGTTCGTCCGTTGAAAGACTATTCTAAGGAGGGAGAAGGGTAGTTGCGGACAAAGAAGGATTAGGAGCAGTCACCGAAAGACACCATCATATGCCAAACATCAAAGCTCGCATTTCGCCCAACAACCAAAGCACATCGTTTGCAGGGGGTGGAGCAGAGCAACTGATGGTTCACGTTGTCCACCTTACAGCCATGGGCCCCATCTGTCTCACACTCCCGTCAAAAATAAAAAAAATGAAGCCCCACCCATGCACGAAATCAAAGCAACAAGCCTTACCTAAGCACCTGTACGTCGTTTGATCCCAAGGGCCGATACGATGTCGTATCTTCTATCGCTGTCCTGCCCTATCCTGTCTATGACGTGTATGTCGTCTATGTAGAGGTTCTATAAAGGATGGCAAAGAAAATAAAGACGAAGGTTCAGCAGTCCATTCACAAATAAAGCGGATCTTGCGAGTTTGTGTGAGAGCAAAAGGAAAAACCGCAAAACCATAAACCCAAGCATCGCGCCTCCCGCCGCCCCAACAGTATACGTAGCTCGAATTCCCGTTGGTCCATAGTGCGTACTTTCGCCCAAAAGGTTGCCACAGTGTTGGTGGAACGCAATCATCAACACACCAATAACGCCATGTTTCAGACTTGATCCATCCCCAATCACTACTAAAACCCATCTCAGCCTTTCTGAGCTCCGACCAATACGGCCTCTTTAAAATGATGGTTCGCCTTATGTATAGAAAGAAAAGATCAAAACAAAATGGTATGAAGATTGCAAATCAGTATCCATCTTGGTCCGGTGCGAGAACTTCGGGCAGGCTGCTCCCAAGCGCCGACGCAAAGAGAACAAGTGGAAAGGGGGGTATAATAGTTTAGCGTACAAAGAAAGCTCACCAGCTGGGGTCTTAGTTACAAATTTTGGCGCGGAGTGGTGGGCTTCTCCCAAATCAAGTTCTCAAAGCCAAATTATCGAAAACAAGCCGATCCAGCGGCTCGCGCGAGGTCCAGGAATGGAAAGGCAATCCTCAAAGGCCACTATCTGCGATGCATTCACCGTAACCAGCAACTTGGATTGCCAGTTTGTCCCTTCTAGTGCCTACTTGTACGTTGTATATATGACTTTGGCCCCTTGATAGTCCAAAAATAAACCAGCCTATAGGCAACCGCAGTAACTTGGAGACGGAATATGCCGAGGTAAGATTCAAGCAAGCCTCTGCCCAAGAAGCTCCTCTCGAGACCGAAGACGGAATGGATTCTCTTTCGTTGGTTGGTGGCTGCGAGAAATGGCGTATTCCCAAAAAGGGTTTCGATATAAATAAAGGTTTCACACAACCGCAACTGTGTCCTTCTTGGCTCAGAAATAGGACAGATGCGACGTCCTTCCCCCTGCCTCGCGTCTTCATTCACCTTACTTTCATTGTCAACAATAGTTCGGGGGAGGGGGGGGTTCGCTGCACTTTCAGACTTTTTATATCAAAAAGGATTGGATAAGAGGCCAGGTCCAAAACCATTTCATCATCAACACGGATTAAAAATAAAAAGAAAAGAAAGAAAAGGAAGAAACTTGACAAAAAACCAACACTATCGAAAACGGTCTAATCAAAAAGCAACGACAACGAGGCCGACATAACAGGAAATTACATGATTTTAGAACAAAAAGTAACTACGAAAGAATTTGATACAATACAACATTCGTACATTCAAGCACCCATTCGCACCTTCCCACCATTATTCCCTTCCACAGCAACCCTATTCAACACCTTGACAATAATCAAGTACAGCACCACAGCTACAATGACCAAACCCCATGCTCTTGACCTCACTGCAGAGAGCGCGTTCGAAAAGACAAGGGTGACGGTGGCAACTGGTGCTGCGGCTGATGCAAGTTTAGTGTTGGTCGTGGAGGAAGATGTGAGCTTCTTTTTGGTAGCATTGTGATGAAGAGCACCACTAGCAGTTGCGGGACTTGATGGGTCGAGCTTTGGTGTATTCATATCTGTTTCGTCGGGGGGTACATCTTTGCCGTACTGCCCGTCGCCGCGCACCGTCAGCGAGGCTGTTTGTCTCAGAAGATATGACAGAAAGGGGCGTTGGAATGGCGATTTCGGGAGAAATGACGGGAAGCTGCTCAATACAGAGCTCGGGGAAGACGGCTAGTTTATTAAGTAAAAAATACTAATTGCATGTGTAAACTATACCTTTAAATTTCGGGTTTTTCATATTCCATGCATGCGAATTCTTTGCCAAAATACGCTTTTCGTCAATAGTGGTTTTGATACTTCCGGTTGTTGGAGTGTCTTCAAGCTAATAATAAAAGTGGTGTTAATCATGAAACGCTTCACAATGTAAAACGTACCATGAAGCTCAAAAGGCCTGTCAAAATAGTCGCTACTGACCAAGCAGGGTTCCATGAAGCGGCTGATAAAATATGTCAATAAGACTTGGCAAGTAAATTAAGAAAGGAAAGAAGCAGACAGGGACAAATGTTTTAAAAGCAAAAAATTCAGGTACTAAGTAAATACAAAAACTGCTTACGGTGGTAATCGCTCATGGACAGGCAGAGGCGATAGTCAGTTTGAAATCGGCCTAAGCAGCAGTAGTTAGCTTGAAACTGCAAATCATGGGTGGATACGAAATGGACAAGAGATTAGAACGAACCATTTGGTGTGATCATCCTAATAGCAGGAGGTTTGAAGGGATAGGAATCTTATCAAAGATAAGAGATTAGAAACAGCTACACCATGTTATGCAATTCATACCTGGAAAAATCAATTTCCCATGATATTCACCACCAGCATATGGTGAGTCGGCAGGTCCGCGAACTACGTAATGCCTGAATACATTTAGACTAGATCAAATTCGATCCTTACCATTCAAGAATGTTATCTTCCAGAGGTTTTGCTTGAATGTACGGAGGCGGATTCTGGGTGATGAGCATGTATTCCTTCGTAAGGCGCTTGTAGGCTCCCTTTGATGCCATCTTGAATGTGTTGTGGCACTTGTATCCTCTCTATATGGAAAAAATCATTGTGAAGAAAGTGAGCCAAAGTATTCAAATATATGGTTCCAGCTGTAAGAGAAGCAGAGCACACATTCCTCTCAAGAAGCGCTTTCATTCAACACCCCATGTGTTCACATCGTCAAAAAAAGACTGTCTTATCGTACCGCCACCCGCCTATCCACCACATCCCTCATCATTCAATAGGGTACCCCAAACAAAACAACCTGCTATTTCAATGCCATCCATTACCAGTTCATCATCCCGAATGATGCTCCTGTTCAGCAGACTAGCTAATAACCTACCTACAAACGATCGTCGTGAAACCTTAAAGTAAGATGCCAGTGGTATTGAGTATCGCTCAAGTCCCTTGGCAATGATGCAGCAGCCGTGATAAAGCTGCTTTGGTACAGTGTATGTGCGCAATGCTCCCAGACGCAATTTAACCCCTTGCAGGTCTAGAGGCTGATGGGGGCAAGCGGCAAAATCACAACACTGAGGTTTCACCACCCCAAATTTCAGCTTTCTCAATCATCCTATCAAAAACTCTTTTGACGACGGCCCTCGCGCATTTCAGCCCATCACACCCCTTTGCAAACCAACGACACGCCCACTCTTCAAAGGCAAGCTGGACTCTGGAAATACCTCAGCCATGGCAAAGGTTGGCCCATCGCCTTCGCCTTCACCTGCCGTCTCTGGCTCAACTGTGAGCCTTATGAGCGTCTCTGGCATTGTATTTGACGTGGTCGATGATGCAAAGACGGCTGCTGCTGATTTAGATACAGCAAAGGCAGAGTATCATATTTTATATTCTTGATCACATGTAGACGCTGTGCACGAGCTGATTGACTGACTTTCAAAACAGGCTTTCCTGTCCACAGTCCGCGAACTCTACAGGGAAGACAATGTGGATGCTTTCAACGACCTCGAATTGGTCAAGTACCTTTTAGTCCAAAAGGGTCATATCGGCAAAGCCATGTCTGCTTTAGCAGAAACTTTAACCTGGAGAAAAACGTTTGGCACAGATACAACCTTACTGGATTCGGAAGATTTTAGCGATTTGGAAGCTACTGGGAAGGCTCAATTTTTTGGGAAAGCCCGTGATGGAACTCCTATCCTCGTTATCAACCTTTCTCGACACCTCACGCCAAAGGATGCTGCAGCTAAGGAGCGCGAGATTCGGTATATGATATATGTTGTTTGAAAAGGCACGAAGAGACGGGTGAGTCCTCCAGAATGTCCATGAGAATTGACGTTTTGTTAATACATGCACCCTTTACATTGTTATAGAATACTTGTCGATAAAATGACCGTTATCGTAGATCGAAGCAATGGAAACAGTGGACAGGCAGACTCCTCTTTGATAAAGGCTGTTGTGCCGCTATTCCAAAAGCACTTTCCCGAAAGACTTGCTCGGATGATTATATTTCCAACAAACACTTGGTTTTGGATGTTTTGGAAAGTTGCTAAAGTGTTTATCGATCCAGCCACTGTTTTGAAGGTACTTTTATTTCATGTTTATAATTCTTCCTATCATTTTGTCCTTATGATGAATTTTTTTAAGATTGACATTAAAGACGGAGCCACCTCGCTTGCAGCTGTAATTGACAGTGACCAGTTGGTGAGAATAATTGTTTTTTTCAAATATTAACATCGATTTTTAAGTTTGACCGCTATGGAGGAACCAAAACAGATCCCTTTGAAGTTGCCAAAGCCGGTGTTATTGCTTCAGCAAAGGCAGTGATTTCAAATGCCATGACGCTTTCTCCTCCAGCAAGCCCCGACAAAACCGAGGCCGCCGCTGTCGAGAATGGAGATGAAAGATCCACAACATCGGATGCTGCCGCCACAGATTCTTTAGACAGTAAACAACCTTTAAAACCTTTGGCGGCACCGCTTCGAAACAACTCAGCTCCTTCATCTTCCGGTGCAACCACGACTCGATCCCGTGCACCATCATTCCGGATGACATTTTGGGGATCGACTGCAACCCCCGCTAAAGAAACTCCTGCCCCATCAGCAGCGCCCTCGGCTTCTGCCTCTCCAACCAGTAGTACCACCACACCTGGCCCGCCTTTATTCAATGCAGGTATTTCGCATTCCCCTGCAACCGGACCTTCCGCAACAGCCGCAATCCCAGTGACAGTTACCATTCATATACCCACAACATCCCACGTTCCTCTGTCTTCTCATCACTGACTTCCGCAAGATCCTTTCAAAACCTTCGCCATGCCGCATCCGCTTCCTCCTCTTCCACCGCCGCGGGATCGAATTCCCGTTGTCTGACTCCCAGCCCGCGCTCCACCCTGGTGCTTTCAATGTGGTGTTGAGGAAATTTGGGCAGCCCATCAGACTTGGACTCTCAGAGTTCTGCGGCCTTAAGCGAGAGGCCCCTCCGACCGACTCGTCTTTACTAGCCTCTAAATCGTCGAAACATTTTTACGGCATAGGTGTTCGGAAACCCGCTTCAGTTCCCTCTGGAGGCTCTATACCAGGAACGTCAAGCAAGCAGAGCTCAGCTTCAACAAACGTCGAAACTGCAAAGAGGACCAATTCGGCACCGGTTTCGGCTATTCAGACAACTGAACCTGAGTTGCCGCCATTGCAGCCACGTGATAGTTTAGCGGCATCTCCGTCGCCTGTGTCGTTCACGTCGTCGTCGTCCTTTTCCGATCTTCACCAGGACGGATTGATTGGTGGAGACGAGAAGGATGTTGATGAAGCAAAGTTGGAGGAACCAAAGGAAAGTGCGACACAGAAAGAGATTGTTCCTGTTTCTGTCGTGTCAGAAATTCCTTTTCGACGGACTCATATGAAGGAGGAGACCACTGATAGCGAGATTTTGGAGATACTGGAGAAGGAACTCGTTTAACGCCCTCTCTCTTTTTGTTTTGAACCTATACCATTCAGTTCCTGTCATATCACCTTCTCTGTTAAATTGACATATCTATTAATCTTTTCTCTATTATTTTCTTTTCCTACGTTTGCAACGTCGTTTGTTTTCTTTTAACTTATTCCATCCCCACGGCTACGATCACGCATTGCCCTCCTTTATTTTCTTCAAGCGTAATCCAATTATGTTGATGGGAAACAGTCAAAAAACCCACAGGAAATTCAACAAGAATTTTGATAAATTCTTGCTCTGGAATATATTTTGGTTATTTACGTTTATTACTGTAGAAGGGTAGAGGTTATTGTGTAATAAACAGTAGATAGAGGAAAAGTGGAAAGGTAGACAGTCCAGTTCTTCCACCAACGTCAGAACTTCACTTTTCAAAGTGGAAATAGAACCGTCGGCACCACTTTATTCTTCAAACTAGAAACAGAACCGTCGATAAACACAGTCCAGATATTCTCATGTGCAGTGGTATTCATCAGTTGAAATAAGAATGGCATGGAATATTGTGCCTGTCAACTTGTATTTCTTAGAAACATAACCCGATCCTCCCATCACAGGATCCTTCTGCTTCATCCGCTCCAACACCCTGTCAAGTAGATAAGCCATATCATCAGAGGAGCTGAGCTGCGCCATCTGTTGTCCATGAGATCTCTCTTGTCACGCAAATGGTCGCAAAGCAATTTCATCCCCATTACTGACCACTCCAGCATTGTATTGGCTCACCACTGGTAGTATCAAAGCTTTTTATCCAGCAAGGCTACTCTGCATTGCCTATTACATTTGTTATAGGGCCGACAATGTATTTCTTGTCTACCAAATAAAAGAAATCTTGCCATCATGATTCTTTGCTCGTCTCCGTTCGTTCCTTGTTCCTTTATAACTGTATCAAGTTTAACGTTGTCACCGAAATTTCAGGTTAAAGGTCACGTACATATAGAACCAGTATACTTACAAGAATTTTTTGCCTCTACTCCTCAAGAGGAGAAGTAGGGCCACAAATGTAATAAAGGGGCCGGGGTAGTGTAAAGTAATAAATAAAAGAAGGATTATAGGCGTTACGGGGCTTGTTGTCGTCCTGCTAATCGCTGAGGAACTGGGCCGTGGAGAGGGTGCTGCCTCCCTTCCGCCTGATTGATGCAGCACAGCATGATGACGATGGACGCCATAAAGTCCCTGTTCCATGTAGTGAAGCAATTCTGGCAATGCAACACTGAGTGGATACGGACTCTTTGAATAGATCTTACGTTCTTTACGTTATCCCTTTGATGATGATGATACGATGAATAGAAAAAAAAGGTGGTGAGTTGGTTAAGTGATCGTGGGTGTGATGGAGTGCTGATGAGGGATTAGACATATATATACCGAACTCGCTGGCATCGACACACTGATGAAGACAGCCGCTCGTCCTGCGTTAGCATCGTCACGCTCTTCTTTTTGCTGATGAAGCGCATGATCTTTTTAATAGCGCCTTTGCATTTTCCGCGAATACGTGATGTCACGGATGATTTCGAGAAGAAGGATACGCCGCTCCCGGCAACGACCACAGCATTTTCTTGACCTAGTTGGTCATCATTCGTGTTAGTCTTGGTTTCAGGGGAAGTTTTTTAAATATTTTTTAGAAAAAAACAGGGTTTTTATATTATGTACCTCTTGTAACGATTTCACTAATCTCCTCCATTGCCCTCAACTATTTACAGTACAAGGTGAATCTTCGAGCACGCTTACGAAGGTTATACGCGTAAATGTCCTATTCAACGTTGTTACTATCCAGTTTCATATATTCGCTCAGTTCAATCTCGACACCTCGAAATGTTGCAACTTGACGACCGAGTGGTCTAAGAGACCAGCAACAGCTGTCGTAATCTTTGAAGAAGGTGTCTTGTATAGCGTATCGCGCAACTTTTGAATAAATAAATAAATAAAATCACGATGAATGTATTTCTCGTTCAGTGTCTGTTGATTGAAAAAGTGAAATAACATTTTTGGATGTTGGTTGTCAGCCTTTTTTTTTTTTTTTTTTTTTGACATTTCTTTCCACACTCATTTTGATGCCAACAGCAAAGAAGTCGAAAGGAGCTCCAGTGGCCATGAAGAAGGCAAAGGGATCTGGGGTTTCAAAGCCTACTGGTGCGGTACTTAAAAATACCGCGGGTCTAGCGAAGGTGATTGGAAAGAGACCTCCTGCAAAGGGAGCATCAAAGAAGGCAGATGTTGTCACGGTGAAGGGTAGCCGCGGGAAGCAGGGTCAATTTGCAAGAAATGGTGCTAATACAAGTAAAAACGAAAAAAGGCGGATACAGCAAGATGAGGAAGAGGTGGAGGAAGATAATGAAGAGGAAGAACTGGAGGGTCATGGAGAGGCTGACAGTGATAGCCGAGAGGACGGTAATGATGGGGAACAGGATGAGGAGGAAGGAAATGGAATGATCGCCAATGACGATGACCAGCGGAGGAATCTCGGCCAAATCTACAGCAGCAAAAGTCAAAGCCAGCACCGCCGAAGTCAAAACTTGAGGAAGAAGAAGCTGCTGCTTTGGAAAAAGTCAGCGGCTTCATCATCCTACTATTACCATGCCTCCCGTCAACATCATCCGCCCGAAAACCGACTTCTCACCTTTGACAAAGCACATTAGCAAGGAGGAGGCTGAAAAGCTCGCAAACCCGTTCCCGTCACTCACCATCTCTTTCCGACTCCATAACACCAAAGCGTCCGATGCCGATAGGTACCCCAAGGGCCGCACCTTATTCCTTTGCAACGTTCCATCGGATGCCTCGGAACGGCATTTTAGACGTATTTTTAGACGTTGTGGACCGGTGAGAGGGTTCTTTTTCTAAACGTCCCCCAGGATCGACTGTTGGGCTTTCTGGAGGACATGCGCATGTTGTCTTCTTTGAGGAGGAGGCTGCGCAAAGGGCACTTGGCATGAGGGCAAGAAAAGAAATTGGTCGGCGGCGTTGGAGATGGGCTTGGAAGAAGGCGACACTCCCTACTATGGTGACGGATTGTACAGTGAGTATCCTGTTATCATAACTTTTGTATGTTTTTAATTTTGTTATGGTGTTGATGCCGGTACGGTGCTGACTCCTTTTTTTCTATTTTGCAGAATGGGTCGCCATGCATCAAGTCGCGCACCCTCCATTAGACCAGCTCGAAGCTGAAGTGAACGAGTTCATGGAGAGGTTTGAAGAAATGGAAGAGGAGAAGGCTAGACAGATCGCGGCACGCAGGAATCTTCCTGATGAGGATGGTTTCATTACCGTCACCAAAGGCCCTGGGCGTAAGGGTAAGGCAGCATCCGAAGCGTCGATGGACAAGCGCGACAGGAAGCCTAAAAAGAAGGAAGTCGTGGACTTTTACAGATTCCAAATGCGCGAGACGAAGAGAAACCGTGAGTTATTGTTTTTAATTTTGTCTCTTAATACATTTATGCGGCCGTTCCTTTCTTGGGTATTGACATAATATTTCTATCTTCGATAGAACTGGCGGAACTGAAGCAGAAGTTCGAGGAAGACAAGAGCCGCATTGAACAGATGAAGGCCAAGCGCAAGTTTAAGCCTTATTAGACGCGCCAACCAAGGTCTTATATTTTTGTTTTTCGTCAACCAGTCGCGTTGAAGCCTGAAGTGGTCCAATCAGCCCAATATAGAAAACAATGTTGAATCAGTCATTATATAACCTGAACAGTCCGAGGTTCAACTTTATAACCAAAGTTCGGTGCGGCCTCAATATCGCTGTCACCATCATTCACACTGCACTAAGCATCAGATAGAGAACCACGACTGGCCCACTCCTTATCAGCATGGCCGACTCCAGTGATCCTCCGTCTGCGAATCCATTGAGAGAGACAGCAACTGAGCCGTCCACAATCCATATCTCTGCTTTAGCTCCACAAGTGGACTCGTTGCCTGTACATGCAGAAACAGCAATCAAAACACTGGCCTTAACCGTGTCGGATGTCGATTCTAAAGATGACCTTTCTTTGGCCAGCCTGGCAGCAAAAGATCCAACACTCGTGTCAATTAGAATCAGAAAGTCATTTCATTCAGAGAATAATCGCCGTCTACTTAATTTACCACGAGGCGATGATGGTAAGCCTTTATTTTTAAAACCTTCGACTTATTCCTCTTCATAATAAGTCGACGATGATGATGATGAAAAACCCTTGTCACGAACGCCATCACGAAAGAAGGGAGATACCGAAGGAAAACCACAAATTATGATTAAAGAGTCCGCATCATCCCCAAAGCCTGAACGAAGAGGAGTTGAGATCTCGAATGCTTTCGAGACTTCCGGCAATAAAGTCGCTGTTGACGGAAAGTCTAGTACTGCAGCGTCGCCTCGGCCAGACAGGAAAATAACAGTTCAAGCTTATCTTCAAGGCTTGGAGCCTGTTCGAGCTCTAGAGGTCAGCGCTCCGGCTTCACCGAAAACAGAGAGAAAAGCTATTCACCGAGGCGATGTAACCCCTTGACCGACGTAAGATTAAGTCCCTCGGCTTCGCCTAGCATTGAAAGGAGGTCGTTTAATTTGTCAAACGGAGCCGGCGAGGGTATGGCATTGGGTGGTAGCTCATCCCCTAAACTGGAGAGGAGAAGGGGAAGGCCAAGAATCGCCGGGATTCACTCCTGGATGCCCCCAAATCCCAAGATCCCCAATTTCTCGACGAGTGTCACGTGTTCAACCCTCGACCCCGAATCCGGTCGCAGATAATGATGTTACAATGCACTCACCTGCACCATCACCCAGCAGTATTTCTCCATGGATGGCCGGAGTTATCAGTGCTTCAAATAGCAGCTTACCTATGACGCCAGTATTCCTGCTGGCAGCGAAAAGTCAGAAAGCATGTCTACGCTCGCGTCTCTGGGCAGCAATGATCTGTTTCAGGAGGCTGTCACTGTTAGTATTCTTCATCTTCTTCAGCTCAGAATGCACCCTTGGATGTCAGAAACGACGAGGGGTCTGCAAGGTCTTTCAGAAACTATACAGACAACAAACAATAAGTTAGAAGATGTAGAGACGCGGTTGAACAGTATCAGTAAGTTATGCAATTACGCTGGTTGTTATTTATAATGTGCTAAACAAATGTTTCCATTAGGTTTGTACAAAATGACAAAACAAATTCCGGCTCAGAAACCGGCACCATCCTCCGTGGATGGTCCATTGATGGGTCACGTTGAGCACAAAATCGAAGAAGACAACATGAGTAAAGTAGGCAGTTCGCTTGCGTACAAACAAATGCAAAAGAAACTTCAAGCACAAAAAGATGAGAAGATGAGAGCGAAAAAGAAGTTTGATTCTCCTGAGTTTAGAGGACAGGCGCCGTCCGTTACTCATAGTTCGTCTGGAGAAACTGATCAAGTCCCTCGGTTTCGCAAAACTTGTCCTCGCTGCGATGGTATATGATCTCCGTATTTTGTATGAGGTGTTTGATGTTAACATTGTTGATTTTTTCTCATCAAGGTCTTGGAATCGATACCAAAAAGAAACGCGATAAGAAGACAGCAAAAGGATCAAAGTCTTGCACGTGTGAGTAAAACAATACTATTTATAAAAGGTGGTAACTGACTTCGCGGCAGTGTGTAATGGAGTCGGTGTTTTAATCACTCGAGCCCATGCTCAACATGCAATGGTAAGTTCATAAGTTCGAAATTTAAAATCGCGTAGCATTTTTAATTTAAGCGACCAAACTAAATTCTCTTCTTTTTTCTTTCGTTTTCAAGCTTTTGGCTTCGTCCATCCCGAATCTGAACTTCCCACTTGCGCGATGGGAGTTCGCTGTGCAAATTGCGCCAACTGCATGGCGTGTGAGGGCCTTGGCTTGATCAAAGAAGCCAAATCAGACAAGGAGAATTCTCCACTTCCATCTTACCTTCTGGCAGGAGGACTTCTTGCCAACAAAATATCCGCTCAGCGCAAATCCAAAATGGAGAAAGATAGTTTAGCCGTAACTTCTCCAAGGTTGAATGGAGAAGATGTTGGTAGTGTTCAAACCATTGATGGCACCCAATCACCTCACTCGGCAAGTACAGGATCTGGGTTTCATTCCCTCGTGTCGCTAAATTCAACCGGAAGCGGGGGTGGCAACCAAACATCGGAGGACATGGTTCCCGTGACTTTGGTTTAAGAAGGGAGTCTATGGACGGGACGATCTTTCCTAGACATTTTTGCCGATCCTTATTTAAGTTTTCGGTTTGTTATGTTGTGGACGCGAACGGGTCGTCGGTTTCGATCAACGCCCTTCCAATCGCGTCCAATTCCAAAAATAAACATGCTCCCTGCAGTGACTCACAAGATTTGCCTATCATCTTTTAATATTTGAGTCAACTCGAGCCTCGACTTCCGAAGAGTTTAACTTCTGCTGTACTTTTGATGGCTCACAAGCACCTCGTGCAGTTTTACGACACGGTAAGTTACTGCCAGTCAATCGCCCTCAGAGTCACCACCCAAGAACCCAACCACAAAGCGGTCTTGCTGACAATTCATTTAAATATGTTTTCTTGATGTTGTCTCCAGGTTGATGTACTCTATCAAGTTCTTAGCGATGTCTTTGCTGCGGCGTTGGTGTCCGGTGACGGCGTGTTTATGGCATCTACGATGAAAAACATTCACATGGTGCAGGCAAGGCTTCAGGAGAAGGGCTTCGACCCGGCAGCTTTGGCTAAGTCAGGCGCATTTAGCTTCATCGACAGCAAGGTGGTCTTATCCAACATCAATCCAAACTCAGATGACGAGATTAAACCAGACTCTTTCTTTACACTTGCCGACGCCACCCTGCTACCCAAACTTAAAAGCTTTCCAAAGGTGGTGATTTTCGGCGACATTGTCAACACCCTTTGCGGTGAAGGACCTCATGGCATGCACCTTGCTAAGGATCTAGAGGAATTGTGGAATGACCTTCAAACGCGACATGATTTTGTAAGTGCATTATTTGTTTTACATGGGGTGGTACCTGCTTATCTTTCTAACCACATTGCGTTCAGACCTTGATATGCGGCTACGACATGAAGAACTTCGACAGAGAATGTACAATCTCACCTTTTCAAGCTCTGTGCGGTTGCCACGACCATGCTTCGCCTCTTGAACCAACCTATCCGTCATCAGTCCCATCAGATACTCAGATTCTTTTACTGGAGCAACGTGTTAAGGCTTTGACATTTGAGTTGGAGGCCAGGAAAACAATGGAGCAATTTGTATCAAACTCGCTTAGAGTAATTTCTCAGAAAGCGAAGGAGGATCAGAACGAGATGGGCCAGTGCTTTGGTCATGTAATTTCTCAACTTCCCGTTGGTCTTGTTCTCAATATCACAAAGGTGAATGGAGACAAGTGCGTTATGGCGAATAAGATGTTCTTAGACATGATGGGATGTACAGAGAAGGAGGCGCTCGGAGAAGAATGGACTTCGCGTATTGATGCAAGTCATCGTGAGCGTGTTCAAAACATTCTTCATTCACGCGAGTCCGCTACCATGGAGTACTGTATTGGGGATGGCTCTACTTCCGCATCCAACACGAGATGGTTCTCTGGACAAACGCACGTCTCGACTTTCTTAAATCACACTGCGTTTGTACACTCCGTGTGGGAAGTGACAGATCTTAAGAGGCTTGAAGCGGAAAAATCTCTTGCAAAGATTCGCGAACTCATGCAAACGCAACGTCTTGAAGACGCCGAGGAACAGAAGGAGCAGCTAAACCAATTCATTGACAGTCTTTGCCACGAGCTAAGAAATCCTATTAACGGCATTCTGGGCAACGTCGACCTCCTTCAGAGCGTTGTATCATCACACAAGACTCTGCTGCCGGCGCTCGACGATGAGGGAAGGTGTGAGGACCGTGACAAGATGGTGGAGTACATAACCGAACAGGAAGAATGTATTGCAGCAATCAAGGCTTGTGCTTCTCACAGTAAGGTTGTCGCCGACGATATCCTGGCTCTCTCGAAGCTTGATGCGAATAAGATTGGTCTTCGATCTGCCAGCTTCTATCCGAAAGTACTTCTCGCAGAGGTTGCGTTGATGCTTGGAGCCCGTGGGGCGTCTCGTGGGGTCAAGATTTTAGTGAATGTTCCTGATGATAACGATATGATCTTAGGTGACTGCCACCGCGTCCGTCAAGTCCTTATTAATCTTGTCTCTAACGCGATCACCTTTACTGAGAACGGAAGGATTACTTTGGCCTATAACGTAGTTGAATATACCAAGGATACGAAGCAACCCAAAACTATGAAATTTACCGTTGAAGATACTGGTGTCGGGATGACAGGAGGCAGAGCAGAAGGGATTGTTCCAGCGTTTCAGTCAGCCTATCCGACCCGTTGGCTATGAAGAGAATTCTGGCTCCGGTCTCGGTCTTTTGATCAGCAAGAAGCTCGTTGAACTCATGGGAGGCTCTATCTCGGTGTCAAGTGTCAAGGGAAAAGGATCCATTTTCGCATTCACCCTTTCCGCTTCCGCTGACGACGTTCCCACAATCCCGGATACTACGAGGGAGCTCGACCCACCACCTTCGTATGTATTGAACAGATCTTCGCGGACATCTCAAGAGAGGTTGGTATCTACAGAACCTATTACGACGATGCTTCCCAAGCTCCCGAAGTTACCGACTAAGGTGGTTCAGCCCACGTCGACGTCCGTCCTTATTGTGGAAGACAAGTAAGAGGAAATTACTATACTATCGTATTTTGCTTTTGTTGGGGACTTCGCTTCCCTCGACGCTCTCCTTTCCGGTAAACCCATCAGCCTGTATATCTTTTGCGTTCTCTCTATTGCAGCTGTATCTATTTCTGTTCGTATCCTATTCTTTCTTTCCCTATCATTTCCTTTCGTACTCGTCTCTTTAAAAATCTTTTTCTGTGGCCCAACGTCCTAACTCCCCTTACATTCACTCACTCTCTATAATTGCATATTTATTGTTCACTAACTCTTATTTATCAACGTTTACTATCGCAAACAGTACTATCAAGTAAGTGTCTATTATGTGACGTTCCATCATTGGTTTCCGCATGCTAATTTCTCTTCTTCAGTCAAAAGGTCCTTCAAAAACTCCTCACTCGCATCGGCTACACCGTCCTCCTCGCCTCGGACGGTATCGAGGCCCTTGAGATGTACCGCAAACATTCCACCGAAATTAGCGTGATCCTCATGGACATACAAATCCCGCGTCTTAGTGGCATGGCCGCCACGCAGGAGATCCGTCGTATTGAACAGGAGGACGGATCAAGTCGCGTTCGGATTGTCGGGATTTCTGGAAACGCTAGAGAAGAGATCATTGATGCAGCGATGGCTTGTGGGATGGACGGATATTTGACTAAACCATGGATGAAGGAGGATGTATTTAAGGTGATGGGACATGAGATCGAGGTTGTTGTATGACCTTTTCGTGTGAGCTTTTCTCTTTTGAAGGAGTCGGGGAGGAGGGGATATTTTTTAGAGAGTGGTATCGGGAGGGGAGGTCGTCTCCTTTTTGAACATTTCATCTATAACTATTTCTGTTTCAGTTTCTTGGACATTTAATGCGTCTATACCCTTAAGAAAGTACCATGTATACCCTGTCATGTATAACTGGTAAAGCAATACATTGGAGATATTCTTGATAATCTTGTTCAATGGTTTTTTAAAGTTACAACATTTCAAAATGCGAAAAAACTGAAAATAAGAGGTAGAACTTCAAAGGACGCCATCAAAAAACACAAAAACTTGTATTGGAAGGCCCACATAACATCATCTCTTATAGAACGTCAACTTGACAGGGTTCTTGGGCTTAAGCGTAATGATACTAAAAGGCTCCTTGTACGCCTCCGGATCAGCCCCTAGCGCCGGCGTAAACCGATACCGCAACACAATCGTCGACAAAGCACAGACAAACTCGACCTGCGAGAACTTCTTTCCAAGACATCCACGAGGGCCTTCGGAAAATGGGACCCAGGCGTTACGGTTGTAGTTACCGAGGAAACGATCCGGATTGAACTTAAGAGGCTCTTCCCTGTGTGCTGTTTTAGAAATGGCCAGGGTGAGAGGAAAGAGTACGTACCAAACTTCAGGATGGAAATGAAGACCGGTTGTGACAACGTTGACGTAGGTTTTTGGTGGAAGAACCCAGGGCCCGAGGTTGAGAGAAGCGTCAGCAGTCCTGTACAATAACAAAAGTTAGATACGAGTTTTTGCTGTGTAAAATTTCAAGTAAAACCTACCATTTAGGGATAGTGGTGACGATTGGGTACATTCGTAGAGTTTCCTGCATCATTGCCTGTGATAGAGAGTAAAGCTTAGAAAGGCGTCTTCGGTGTCACAGCTGTAGCTTACCTGCACATAGGTCAGACTAGAAAAGTCCTTAAAGGTAGGTGCATCCTCATCTCCCACAACCTCTTTGACGTGGTTGTAAAGTTTTTCTTGAAGTTCAGGTTGCTCAGCTGAACGTTCAAGCCATACTCGTTAGATTATACAAGAGAGATAAAAGCAAATGCTTAAAGATACGAAAACGCTTAACAAAAAAGTGGTTTGACTATCTTACCCAAAACACTCAAAGCATACTGAAGCGCTCCAGCAGTAGTTTCATGGCCAGCAAGAATGAATGCAAACGCGTTTCCGGTGAGTTCCGTCTCGGAAAGTCCCGCCTTTTCTCCCTCATCGTCTGCGGCTTGAACGAGCATATTGATAAGCTGTTTAAGTTATGTTAGGTTTGCACATGATTATAAGAGCCTCACATTAGCATCCGAGGACCTGTTGGTTCTCGCGGAATCCAAAAGCTCTTTCAAGTACGCAGAAAATTCTTTCGGATTACAAAACCAAATAGAAAAAGCGTCAGCTTTAGCAATTTCAAGTTGTTTGCGAAGGAGTAATAATACGGCACACCAAGTAACGTGAAGCATACCTTGGAAAGCGATCCGAGTTTCTGTAAGCACGGGGATGGGAAGGTAAAACATTGGTTTAGGGAACATGAGCCACAACACCAAATTATGAAGCATCGTCTCAAGAGATTGCTGGAACGAAAGTGTATGTCCCGCTGGCTTGTTCTTTGTCTCATTCTCCAGTCCCCACTGAAGCTGCATCCCAAAAAGAGCTGATGAAATAACCTACACCAGGAGATATTAGAGAGCTATGCCACACAAAAACCTCACCGTCAACGCGAATCTCATCATATCTTTTGAAGCATCAATCTCGAATCCTTGACTAGATAGATCCTTTCCGTTGTTAACAGCCTCTTCTTCCCAGGCTTCAAACATCATTCTGGCCGTACGCACAGCTTCGTCGTGAACGAGGGCGTTATTGCGTTCCGAAAATTGAGGTGCTGAGATCTTGCGGTGTCGTCTCCAGTCGTCGCTTTCCGTCGACACAATATTGCGGCCTACGTCAAATATTAGATCGAAAATTCTGTGAACAGAATGTCTCGCAATTACTTTCACAACACTCACCGAAGACATCGAGAACACCGTAATGATGAATGGGTTTCAGGAATTCCTTTAAAGAAAAAAAAAAGGTCATCAGGAACGTGATACTGAATAACAAATATTCACCTTGTACCGCGCCTGCATCATCTGGTGGGTAAGTTCCGGGTTGGCAACATGCACATATACATGATCGGGGGTCGCAATGGCAAAGGTATCTGCGACGCTATACAAGCAGCAACGTTGTAAGGAAGGTAAATCAACGATCCGAAAACTCACGTTCCCTCAAACACTTTATATTTCATTCTAAATTGCCAGTCGTGACTAAACTTTATCATCCAAGAGGGATGATCTGAAGAAAGTTATTAGGAGGAGGATTTGAACAGCAAAAGGATGAGTGGGGTATGACTTACGCCGAGAAGGACCAGCAGCGAGCTGGGACCAAATAGAGCAGGAATGACCTTCATGTCGGGATTCAGTTGACGAAACATTCTGGCTCTCCAGTATGCCTTTATAACACGGTATGTGGTGCGGATAGCAATGAGGCCGGTCACTCCTCCGGCAATGGAGACGAGCGTAGTGGGGTTGAGCATAGCTTGAAATCGTTTGGTAAAAGGTCAAGAGCTAGTTGCAGCGTACGGTAAGATGCAATGTCGCTGAAGAGGGATGGATGGATGGATCGCTGACTAAACTCGAAATATAAAAAGAAAGGACCCGTTACGATTCCAGCTGTTTATCTTTCTTTTTTTTTTTTTTTGGCTCAAATGTTTTTGGACGTATTTTTCTTTATTCTAATGGCCTCGTCTTGTAATAAATCCAATATCTCCTCAACAAAAAGAAGCGTATTTGGCCAAAACTCAGGAATCTCGTTATGCGTGCGTATAATTGGCAGGCAGCGTCGTCCCCTCCACCTTTTCCGCCAGTTGCCGTCGCTTCGGAGCCGCCGATGCCGTCTCCCTTGTCACCCAAAAAAGCCCTGTGAGATATTTTATTTGCATTATTAAATATTATTTTCGATGATTCGGCTCCGCTTATCCCCATCAAAATAAAACAATTTTTATATTCACCATTACCCAATGCTTGCACATGCGGATGAATCGCCGATGAAGTGTCACCTCGTCAAAGAGCGATGGTGAAGGATCACTGTGAAGTCACTATCGTATGGCTGCAAGAAAGGGCAAGAATGTAGGGAGTTGAAGTCGACGTAGAAACATGAGACGACAACAAAACCGGCAGAGGGTTATCAGGATCCATGCATACTTCTCCAACCCTAGCGCATTAATCACATTCTGCGACGACTTTGTCGCCGCAACAGCAACGGCACTCCGTCCACTCGAGTGAACATTAAAGCCTCCAATCTTCACTCCGTATTTCTTTTGAATTCCGCTGTCGTCCCATTGCCCTCTCTGACCTGCAAATATTCATATTTTTTTTCCAATATCTTTATTTTACGCTGTAAAGGTATTCTTGGTAGGCTGAGCGTCTGAGCTGGCGTCTCGGTGGAGGTATTTTTTTTTTTAGGTAGATAAAGCGTCATTTGTCGCTTTCTTCCCCTTTTTCTGATTGTTGAACTTCGTTCCAACTGCCGCGGATGCCCCATAATTTGCTTCTGCCTACTTTAGATCTACACTATCGATTTTGTACTATGCTTTTTGTGCGTGCTTCAAATACTGTTTACCTCAACTGTGTGTGTTAAATTTAATATGCCGGGCTGTCAAACGCGGAAAACGAACAGCGGAGTGGGATTGGCCACCTGACTACAACGAAAATCGTCAAAGTAGCAGAAAGCTATCGCAGCAAAACGATCATGAAAGAAGAAACACACAAAAGAGCCGTAAATTAGCCAACTTTCTTAAAGAGTAATAAAAAAAAAGGAGGTGGTAAAATGTACTTTAAAAGGAACAAGTAGAAAAGAGAGGCAATACCAAAAAACAGGAAAACATCTCATCAATCCGGTTTTTTAAAATATAAAAATCTAAGAAGCGCCAAACAAAAACATCAAATGACAACAGTCGGATGATCCATGAGGTTTGCAGTATAAAAAAAAAAGTACCAACAGCGAAACTGTGAAAGCGTATCAAAAGATAGGCAAAAACACCATCTTATACTTCCTCATTCCACTCATATGCCCCATCGACCTCCGTAAGCGTGACAGCACTCGCCAAGTTCGCCTTTAAAAGCCCCACAGCCGCCAACCTCTCCAAAAACACAATTTCAGGCGCCATGGTCTCGTCCACCTTCTTGTCCTCGAGAGAGCTTGTTGCAGCAAGTAGGCGCTCAACGGCAACAGGTGCAAGCCCCACTGCGACTCTTCTAGCACAAGCACGGACGAGGTCAGCATCGACCCGCTTAAGATCGACAAGACGCTTAAGAATCCCAGCGCTGACAATAGCGCGACCCCGAGAGTTGAGAGGGTCTTGATCCTTGGTTATGGTATCGTTAAAGATATACGGCCGGAAGATGCGGAGAACAGTGATGACATTTCCGGACACGCCTGCCGTATCCTTTTCCGGGGTTGGTGGCAAAATGGCAACATTGGCGGTTGGAGAGCTGACAGGCGATGAAAGTTTCAGCTTTCGCAGAATCTCCTCAAGAATCTCATCATCATCGTCATCCTTTGGCGGCGGAGCCGGGCTTTCGGCTCGCTCATCATCGATGTAGGTGAGATCTGGTGTGGGGCTAGTCATCGACCGATCCACGACTGTGTTATCCGATTGTGAAGCGAGCTCGTTGATAGAGGCGGAGGAGGCTGGGCGGGGTGGACGCGACATACTGAACGAACGTCGCAACATATCCATAGAAGACCGAGGACGATTGAACATGCCAGATTTGCGACGAGAACTTGAAGAAGAGGGAGAAGATGGGGAAGACAAAGACGGCTCTGGTGGAGGGTTTTCTTTGGGAGGTGGTGGAGGCGCGCCGCTGAGAAGGGACTTGAGAGCATTGAAGGCATTCGAAAATACGTGACTTGGCTCTTTGTGATTTTTTTTGTGGGACCTGTGGAACCCCAGCTCCACGACTTGAAAACAAAGTCAATAAGTAAACATTAAACGCATAAAACAATAAAACCGGGACAGCATTAGTAGATAACTAACCTCGGCATGCTTGATTCCCCTCTTGTCCTCCTCTGATACGATTTCCTTGAACTGTGCCTCGCTGAAACTCCGCTCCAACTTTCCACCTCTTCCAGCGCCAGCATCCTCTTCCAACTTTCTGGCTCGGGCAATGGCAAGCTCCTTCATTGTCTTGTTGTTGTAATAAATCCATAGCTCCGTGGTCTCCGGGGGCGGCGCATACGGCGGCTCGCGTTTGACCTGTTCGGGCCAATCGTTGGGACCAAGACCAGCTGCCCAGTGTGGCGTTTCTCCCGCTTGCGGAGCGTGGATCTTTTCTTCGTGGACCTCGTCGTCCGAGTCGCTGTCCGACGGAACCATCGGCGTGATGGCACGCTCTCGGAGATATGGGTGGTGACGACGTGAACCCCAACCAGTGAGAGTAGCTTGAGGGTGGTATTCTCCGGGGAGAGTAGGCGGTGTCCAGGCCAATGGGACAAAACCGGCAGTGGCGGGGTCGACGGCTGGGGCGAAGGGGTGGATGAATGTAGGAGGGCTGGTCTGAATTGGAAAGCCCGTCCAAGGGCGGATACACGCCAATAGAATTGTTGGTAAAATCCATCGCGCTGGTATCGTTGCTGAGATTCGTGAAGGAAGAAAGATAGTCGAAATTGATAGGAGTAGAATATACGGTTTGGGGTGGTGTGGATAATGGCCCAACAAGAGGAGTGCTGTAAGGCGTTCCAACGTTAAAGAGTGGGCTCGAGGATACGGGCGCAATGTTAAGTTGAAGAAGTTGGGAGAGATCGTTCATGTTTCCAGGGGCTGGTAAATGTCGCCGCCGAGACCGCTCCAGGGCGTATTTGAGAAGGGAGCGCCAAAAACGTCCAATAACGGACCAGAAAGGGGATTTAGAAGAGAGGGATCAAATGCAGAATCGGCCATGCTGTTAAGAACTTCCCATTCAGCATTGTGAAGAACGGAAAAGATATCCACAGGATTGGCCTGCGGACTGGGAACAGGTGAGGGGCCCAGACTTCCTTGGCTTGAGATCTTTGATGATGGAGAGTTTGCAAGAAGTTGATTCACGTTGTCTTCTGCCGTAGCGCAAGCGCAGTCAACCTTTTTTTTTTTAAAAAAAAAAAAACAAAACTCATTAGATATCTTTATGTTGGGTAAAATAAAATGAAAATAGCAAATAACAAGATATCGGAATTCAGTAGAGTTAGAACTGCAACAAACCTTCAAGGAAACATCAGAAGTGCTAGTCTTTAAAGTTAAAAGGCTCCTGTTCGCACCCTCCAGACCTTTGTCAACTCCACCTTCCTCTCTAGCCCCGAGATTAAGCAGAAGCTCTGCAAATTCAGCAATAGTGGTGCCAGGTGGAGCACATCGAGTCCTGCACGTCAAAAACTTGGTCCATATAGGTATAGGAATCCACACCCTCCACACTTTCCCTGTCCCACCAGCATCTGATATTTGCGTCCGAGCATTGGCGAGCGACTCCTCAGTAAAGACGGCGTCCATACTCGGATCATCAGGTTGAATGTTGATAAGTGTTGTGATCAAAGCATCGATAGATGGTGGGTAAGGCTTAGAAAAACGATTCTGCTGAAATTTGAGGAAGTTGGTGCCATGGCCTCGGGTACCCTTTGCCTTTCTCTTTTCCTCGTACTTGCGGTCCCAGTTAGGGTTTCGTTTAATTGGCTTATCCATGCCTGAAGGAGAGCCTTCCGTGACAGAAAGAGGTCGTGGCGAGGAAGAATGTTTCAAAACAGAAGGCGATCCTCCATCGTGGAAAAGGAGCTTGCCGGTGAGGGAGGTTCAGCGGACGAATCCTCTTGCTTAACGATCGACCCCATCACAGAGTTTGGCACAGCGATCAAGTTTTGAACATTTGATCCAGGAGTGAAAGGAGGGGTTATAGCCTGGACCCCCGTGGCCGATAAGGGAGAGCTCAGGAAAGGGTTGGATTCTTTTTGATCGTTAAGGGACACCTTAACCGCCCACGACGGTACCTGGAGGGAGGAAGACGATTAAATTTAAGGGGATGTGATCGGACAATGCCGAGCGAAAAAGACCCACAACGTACCATTCCTTTTCGTCCAGTAGCCGGGTGTAGACAGTGAAAAGTAGTTCCTTTTGGTGAGGTAGCGAGGACAGCGGCCGTTTCACCTTCTTTCAAAGGCAGCATAGGGTCTGAATCGCTCGCGCTGACCAGATTCCGCAAAGCCTGCACTTCCATCCTGTGCGTCACATCTATCTTGTTAAGGGCTGGCCTTGGTGAAGGAGCCATCTCTGATTACCAGTCTCTCTGGTGCGATATGGTGACGGAGAATCTTGATGAGCGATACCGTTAACAGAGCGAAGGTAGAGAGAGGTAAGAGAACGGTTGGAATCTTTTTTGTGTTCCTCCTCCTTTTTGGCAAAAACAGTTTTGGATCAAGTCCTACTAAAATTGGCCAAGCCTTACACCTTCGGAGGTCCTAAGTATGACTGAGAGAAAGCCGTCTGGCCACTGCGGTCGAGAGGCCTTGCCCTCCAACGCCGTCCATGGAAAAAGAGATAACGTAAGACGCGAATAATTGAAAAGCATTTAAAAGCAAACATCATTGGGCTGCATCCCCATAACATTTTCATCTTCATTACTACTTCCTTAAAAAAGGCATTCTCAATCACTGCGATTAATCTTTTTCTTCGCTGCCTTCTTTTCCAGCGCTTTAAAGCTCCTTGGGTGTAGGGAGCGGCTTGGGGGGTTTTCTAATACGAATATAATCAAAAACATGTCCAACATATGAAGGAGAAAGAAGTAAAGGGAACAAATAACGCACTGGAACATCTTGCTCTTCCAAGGTCTCTCAAGATCGCCGGTAGTAGGCCTTCCCAATACGTACACCCTGAACAAAGGGCTGGTTGAGAGGGTTCGGAGTCCGAGAACAACCTGAAGGATGAGGGGCCTCAGGTAACCCATCTGAAAATGAAGGTATGCCATGATACCGACGGCGATAAGGATCTGCTGTAAGACCTCCTTCACCTTGCTAATGTCGTGATCCATAACAGTGGAGTTTACAGTCTCCTCAATACTAGAAAGAGTTTAATACCAAGCCGAATCCATCCCGCATGTAAACCAAATATGCATACCCGCTGAAGGGAACCTTTGTCTCAGTGTAGTTGAGCTCAGTGGTATCTAGATTTGATGTCGATTAGTATGATAGACAAAGAGGCAGGAAGCAGAATGCGATAAAAATCAACACTGAAGAAGCCAATAACCCACCATTTTCCTTTTGAATGCGAAGGTAAATAATGAAAATAGTGAATAGCGCAATAGATTGGGTCAAGAGGTAGGCACCGCGAACGTAGCTATCAATGTTTAAATTAGAAGCCGTTGTCAATTGAACCCAAAATATTAAACGGTCTTACTTCAGGTACATGGGGTCATCCAGGCTAAAGTATGTGGTCTTATGAAAGTATATATCAGATGATTTGATGGCACGATTGAATGTAACAAAATGAACCAAACACGAAAAGTAATGGAAGTACTGTGAGAACACAAACTAACCAGCTGCATCAGAACGACGACGATGACGATGTTGATGGCCTTTATCACCATATCAAATATTGAGAATAAACAAATGAGGTTTAAGCCCAGAGGTAACCAAAACAAAAAAAAGGTGGTTAGTGATCGGCTTCAAGAGTATATTCAACGAGATAATGTAAAATCCGCATGCATATCCAGCTCGTTATCCATTGACTGTGAGCTTCTTCACTCCATATTAAAAAATCGCCATCCCTCTTTCGGTCATGAGAATTCCTCCGCAAAAAAGGCATTCATAACAACTGCCATTTCGATCATCCGGCTGCATCATCGTTGTAAACTTACCGGCGCCATCATGGCCGATGACTTGAACGGGGGAGTTCAGGCGTAGGTTTCTTTACGGCCATCGTTTTGAGGTTTGAATCGGAATTTTTGACTTAAAGTTGACAATTCCAAAAATCATTTAAACCCTTCTCTTTTATATATAAAAATGATAATAAAGCTATAGCCAAAACATGCATGCTCTAAGCAGATAAAGCGTTTATCAAAGCCCGACCCGGTGTACCTTACGACACTTCAATTCTTGTGTCTACTAAGACGCGTTCGATACTCGCACCACGGAGAAGTCAGCATCCAACCCCAGTCTTTCATCCGTCGAGTAGAATAAGGGGGGTATTTTTGGACCTTTCACACAACAAACCGAATTAATGATTTTTTTTTAAAAAAAAACAAAGAAAAAAAAAAGCTCCAAATAAAAACGACATTATATCAATCTTCGAAAAGGTAAAATGCTCACCTGCAATCTCCCGTCACTCCTCAAAATCCAAGCTTGAGGAGGGCCCCACATCGAGCACCACCTCGTTCCATTCCTTCTAAACCTCACCAACCCCACCCCTTCCGTCCAAGAAGGAATGTAATCCCATTCCCTATCAAACAAATCCTCTTCAACCATCCTCAACCTCTGCGCATCTCTTTCAGCACACGCGTAGCTCGCCTTCCACACTGACGACCACAAGACACCCTGGAAGGGGAGCGTGATCAGGTAAAGTGCTCGACACGAGTAAACGAATATCGTTGACATCGAGATCACATGCTTTGAATTCTGATACCGCTACGGATGCTTTGCGTGCACGTCGAAGCCACAGTTCGACATCAGCCTCGGAAGTGTTTGACCGACGAGAGGGCTTTCCGCGGAGAACATCGTCCTCATTGTCAGAATAGTCCGAATCTGCAACTGGGCCGGTATCTCCCGGAATATCAACGTTGAGATTCAGGACATGTTCTTCAATTTCCACTTCCTCCTCTTCTACGTGTTCTTGATTATCTTCAGTTAAAATAACGTCCTCATTTTCAGCTACAGATTCTTCCTCGACCTCCTCGTCCTCTTGCAACTTCACAATTCCATCATCTTCCGCATCTAAAACATCTTCGACACCCTCAACATCCCCCACCGGACCGCCATCTTTCCATTCATCCGTGAAGATTTCAACACCATGAAACCCACCTCCATCCTCACTTCGGTCTCTATTAATACTAAAATTCACTCTCTCCCCATCCATTCTCAAATCAAACGAATCGCCAGGCCGAATCTCAACCTCTCCGCCCCCAAACTCCGCCGTCGCGAGCGCGGCCACGTCAATGTGCCCACGGTTTGCTGTCATCGCGAAACACTCCTTCTCCAATCCATTTTCATCCACCTTTAAAATCAAAGGTAACCCATACATTCTCTCATACGCTGTCAATATCCAATGCAGCGAAGAAGGAGGACGAGAGCTCGTCCCAGCTCCCGTTTCACCCTCATCGTCTAAATAAACTTTGATGGCGGGATTCCATTCCAGAATGTTTTCCCCAGCCTTCATCACACGAATGGCGAAAGGAATACTCGTAATACCACGGCGTCGAAGAATGACGTAAAGTTCTTGAATGGACAGGGATTCAAGAAGATCAGGGCATGTCTTGAAGTCGATGAGCGGATGTGGAAGCAACGGGATCTTTTGTTTATCGCTCCACCGTTGTTTACTACAAACCATGAAACATCAACGCCATGCACCAACATTCTACATCTAAAACAAAGGCATGCATGCTTGCTCGCTCAAGATGTGCAAAGGAACACCAAACAAAGATTTCATTGAAAGAGCAAAAACAGCCACCGCAAACTCACCACATGCCCTTCCACAGTTCCTCCTCATTACATAAAACGTTCCAGCATTTGCATACCCCTGCTGCCTGTGCAAGCTCTTCCGGCGCTAACCATGCAAGAATGTTTAGACTGACTTCAGGAGGAAAGTTGGACAACATGGTGGTGATGGGGAACGGATAAAAATCAAAAGAAAACTTTCTAAATTCTGCCGCTATGGCACAGTATTTTTTTTAATTTTTTTTTTTTTTTTGTTTACAGAAAAGTAATGGAGAAACGCGAAAGGATGCATATCCCTGTAAAGTACGCCTTGAAACTCCACCCGGAAAACAACAAACATCCCATTCTTCACCCCCGTCAACCCTCCGGACGCTCACAAACTCATCTATCAACATATACTTGCTAAAACCCCCCTCCCTAACCTACGCTCCACACCCTATCCCCAAAACGTCCCCGTGAACCACATAAAAAACACTCCAAAAGCAATAACATCATCTTAATAGTATATTTTCCAAACCTCAAAACCAATTTTTCACTAAAACCATTAAACAAACAAACAAAAAATCAAATTTCGCAAGAACGGGTTGATATTGGGTTTAAACCAACAACACAAAAAACAGAACAGGGGGGGCAAGAGAGAGATGATGTTGGAGGGGTGGGGGGAGTGGTTTTGGATAAATCCAGACGTCAAATTTTTTAAAGAGCATACAGAATACAATATAACCGGGGAGAAACAAAAAGGGGTAATGCAGCGCTTGACGAAAACAAAAAAGAAAAAAAAAAGCAACGGGTGTTTGTTATAAAAAAAAAAAAGGGAAGAAAAGAAAAATCACAAATCCATACAATATCAAAAAAAAAACGTGTTAATCCCTTTCCATAAAAAACAACAATATTCAACGCAAGGTGTTGGGCACAACAAAAAAAGGGGATTCCCAAAAAAAAAACAATAATACGATCATCAAAAAACAACAAAATAACCAGTGTTATAACGGGGAGTGGGTGGGTGGGATTGGGTGTGTGGATGACAAGGCGAGGATTAAAGGGGTTTACGAATTCGACGTGACAAGCTGCCCCTTTGCCCACCTCACAATATCCACCGCATTCGACACCAAATCACTCACCCTATCCACAATCCCATACTCCACATCTCCTTCTTCCTCCCCACCAACCTCCCTCCCCACCACCCCCTCCCCACCCTCAGGTCCACCATCAGGCCTACCTTCAGGCGTCCCCAAAACACCCACATCCACCTCATCCGCAGCAACAGTGACAGACGTCGAAATCCCCACCCCAGACGCCGTCCGTCTCAACCCCGACGACGTAGAAATATCATTCGCCTTCGACACCGCTCCCACAGGAATCGGCACCTTGGCCTGCATCAGCGACGACAGGTTCGATCCACTCCCAGCCCGTTGCAGATTCACTCCAGAACTCGTTCTCTGGAGTCCCGCTAAATTCGTCCCAGACCCTTGACGCTGTAACCCAGAGGACGGTGAGGCATCTTGCGAAACAGGGAACGTGGTGGAGATATACGAGTCGGGACCCTCGGGCTTCAAATGTGCAGGTGGGAGAGGAAGCGTCGCAACAGCTCCCAATAACAACGATGAAGACGAGGCAAGCCTCAACCCTCCCATCTCCTCCTCATCGCTTTCATCATCACTCTCAAACATCCTCCGTTCAGGAACAGGTTCAGGCACAACCACCGTCTCCCCCCCTCCACAATAACCCTCTGTTCAACTTCATCCGCAAACCTCAAATGCTTTGTAGAAGTAGGTGACTCGGACCGCCGTGACTCCCCACCCCCCCCAACACTCTGCAAATCCCCATCCAACAAATCATCATTCCGATACATAGTCTGATCCCGCTCCGCATTCGCCAAAAAGAAATCAGCTTTCCTATGTGAATGCAACGCGCTCCCCACACTCATACTCTGTCCAAGCATCCCGCTCCCACTCGCCACAGCAGCCACAGCAGAAAACAGAAGAGACGGCGCAGGTCCAGTCCCAGAGGCGCTCAGTAGATCAGGATCTGAAGAGGACCGTTGATTCCGAAGGTAAAGCTCTCGGAGGTTCTTGAGAAAGTCATCGGGGACGTGACGCGTGCGATGTTTCTTGAGGGCGGGTTTAAGGGAGATGGAGGTGCGAGCTGAGGCCGCGGTGGAGGAGGCGGAGCATTCGGTGCCTTTGCCATTGCATGTTGAGACGTTGCCAGCTTGATATGCGGCTTGAAGGACGGGGAGGGGGTCGTAAGTGTGGAAGGGGCCGTATAACCAACACACGTCAGAGTCTTTTGCCTAGATAAATCAAAGAGGTCAGGTGGTGGGGTTTCATCACGCGGTGATAAAGATGGAAACACAAGTAATCAGAGGAAAGTAAAGAAAGTCGTCATTATCAAAAAAAGGATTTCAAATTTACCAGTTGAGTGTTGCGGGGTTAATTGTTTGAAGTCCAAACTTCATTTGAAAGAATCTCCTCCAACTTGCATTCTCCAACCTAGAATAATTGGATCAGAAGGGACATTGACGAAACGCGTCATGCGACGAGTTAAAGTAGGAAGGATAAATAGTTAGCGCGAGAAAGAGTGACAGAAATAAATAAAAAAAAAAAGAGGGGATTGAAGACAAAACAAAAAAAAAAAAAAGGAAAAAAAAAAGGGAATTCCAAAAATAGAAATTTTTTCAAAAAAAACAAAAAAACAATTGAGAATCACGTGATGCTACGCATGTGGACGGCAGCCAACCGCTCTGTTTGCGGCGGGCTTCTCCGACCCCTAATTCAAACAAACTGCAAGACCAGATGACACTGATACGGCAAAGCTCTCAGGCACAGCCCTTCTTTCTTCGTTCCACATCCACATCGTACAATGAAGATATCATCATGCATCCCCATCGCATCCCATCGCACACCAATCGCAAATTGATCCAGCGTCAAATATGATAAAGAGAAAGCGCGTATCTACGTGAATTATAGAAAAAAAAAACAAAACCTAAAGATAAAATGCAATGGGGAGTAAAGGTAGACATGCATGAAATAGATAGAGAATAAAAAGGATTACGAATGTCGCCTTCGGTGACTGCTTATAAAAAGAGTATTAAAGCCGCCTTCGGCGATGGTCGCAAAAGTCAATAACAAAACAGGGTGTCGGCCGCCTTTTGTGAGGACAATATTGACGATAATAGTAAAAAGGGCAGAAAGGTGAAAAAGTCCTAGTCATCCTCTGGCTTAATCGGAGCCCACATCTACATCCTTTCTAGATAGAATAAATACACACCTCCTTCCATTAATAATGGAATCCTTTTGCCGCGTCGCATTCTTCCAACACTGATGTAAATCAAACTCGTTAAAAGCAAAGGAAAGGTAATCAACGGCTCCAGTGTTGCTGCCTCCAGTACCGCCTGGAGAGGTAGGAGAAGTGCCTCCGGTTCCAGCACTCGAAGGACCGGCGGCCACAGGGATATCGGTGGAGATGGGGCGGACCAGCAGCAGAAGGTGACATGTCTGATGAGGATGTGATGTGAGGATGGGAGTGGATGTGTTGCGATGAAATGTAGTTTGCTTCCAGGAGCTGAGGCGCAGTGTTGATGTGGTGAAGAAGTGGAGGATGCTTGTATGTTGATTCGACTGCAGCTGGTGCGGCGGTGGGCTGTTAAAGTCCAACGCTGGCATAGAAGTGGAGGAAAGACGGTTGTCTCCTCGGGGAGGGGTTGATTTTTAAGTAGTCGGGAGGGGGGAGAAGGCGAGCGAGAGTCGAAAACCTGCTGCTTGATTCTTCAAGCGCCTCTTAATGGTCGCTTTGTACAAAAAGGGCTCTCTCCCTGCAGGTTGTGATGTGGTTGATCCGCGAAGTTTCAGTGATTTCTGATGAGAACGAGGTGATTTGATTGATGGGCGATGATGGGATGATGGATTGGGTGGGGGAGGCAAATTAAAAGCTCACGCCTCCTTTTTTTCTCTACTTTTTCTCTCTCTCTGAAATCCGATTAAAGTAAAAAGTCTATGATGAAGGGCACTGGAGAGACAAGAGACGGTGACGACGGAAGGATGAATGATGAAAGTAAATGTGCCGCTGATGGTTGAGGACAGAGCAGAGGTAAGTAGGGGGGGGGGGTGGGGTGTAGTAGGAACGAGGGTTGTGATGAGGGTAATTAAAAATAACAAAAAGAAGTGTTGTCGGAATCGAATATGAATAAGAATAATTATGGATTATATAAAATATGAAATGACGCTATAGAAATAATAAATAAATAAATAAATAAATAAATATAAATATAAAATTCTTGTCCCGAGAATTGCCGAAGGTCTTTTTTAAATTTTTTTCATTATTTATGTACAGTGCGTGACACCAAAGATAGGTACGAAAATTTCGACCCCAATATGCAATATCTCCTCTAGGAAGCATTTCCGACCCAATCTCATAAGGGGGTCTTGTGGGGGGTATGAAAACGGACATATTATAAAAGCGCAAAAAAAATTCCACTAATTGAAAATTTTCATCTTTGATTTTTTTGTTATTTATTAATGAAACCTGAGGCTGGGAATTCAATGGTGTTGTCGGCACCTCTTGAAAACTCCTGTAACGAATTATTTCCGTTTCATATTCCAATGTGTAACCCGTTTTTTTTTTTGAAAAAATTTATATTTTTTTGAAAAATGAAATTTTTTTAAAAATTTCAACTTCGAAGATACTTGTTATCGGATTTATTCCAAATCACTCTTACTAATAATTAAGCAACATTCCACACCATACCCATCATTGCATTCCCCTCCTTCTCAGCTGTCGATTGATACCCATACTAAAATTCTGACAATTTTTCTATTAATTATTGAGCGCAAAATATTCTGAGGGCCATTAATTAAATTTTCACAATTAATAAACTTTGACGCTGTATAAAAGATGAACCAGGAATGGTAGAAAACAAACTCTTTGTCATTAGATGCGGAGAGGAGAGGTGCATATCGTAACAGAGAGTTTTTTTCAAAATTGCGGCATCGAGGGTGAGTATAAAAGTTTTAGAGCTCTTAATTATTTTCGTACCTATCTTTGGTGTCACGCACTGTATTTAATATTATTAATAATGTGTACCTAATCCACCCAGTATCGCTACAACTGGTAGCACAGAAACCTTTAATCCGATGTAAAAATTAAAGGTCACAATCCACCTAATCCAAATGCACTGAACTGATTTCCGCCAACACTTTGCGGATTTTTAGTGCAAGCTGTTCCGTAGGAATTTTTGGGATTTTGGGGTGAGCTTTCATGATTTTTTATTATTAACTTTCACCCAACATCCTCACCCATCCGCACGCACACTTCGCCCATTCTCAACCATCCTCATCCATCCTCTCCAACACCTCACCCATCCTCAGCATCCTCACCAACACTTCGGCTATCCTCACCCATCCTGATCCATCCTCACTCACACCTCGCCCATCCTCACCCGCACCTTGTGCATCTCACCCATCCTCACCCATCCTGCCCCACCTCTAACCCGTCCTCCCACTCATCACCGCCACCCACCGTCATAGTTTTACTCCTGTAATCTGCTAGAACGAGCTCTCAAGGTTCAATCCCTTGACAGCTCATATGTGTTGCTTTGCGGGCATCCTAATGCAGCAAAGCTTAGAAGTGGTCGTCAGCTCCAGCAAAGTGCTTCAAGATTGCTCTCACCAGCTCAGCAATGTAAAAAGGAAACTTTAATAAAAGGTAATGTATAAGTACTTTATTATTCATCCTCCAGCTCATCCACCCCGTCGCTCTCGGAGCAGCTCTCTTCTTCCATGGCATCGTCATCTGCGTTCACCGATGCATGATGAGAATCTAACTAACATGCCCAACCGCACCACTCCCATAATTCCCACCGCTCACACCACTCACACCACTCATCAACATCTCTTCCTTCAAGCACATATGTACAAGCTTCCCCCCCCTATTCAATCACTTCCCTGCTCAGCAATAAAATCGTATCTGTCCAGTTCAGCAATTAAGTTGGCTGGCGACCACACTCCCCATGAAACACACACTCAAGCTTCCTCTTCTTCCACCCAGAACCAACACTAACTTCTTGTCCGATAGCGTCCACCCCTCCCCAACTCCATTATCAGTGACCCCAGCACCACCACTGTCAACTTGACTGATTCCATTGCAACCCTGCCCAGTAACTTTGTTGTAACCGGCCCCCTCAGCTACTCCAGTACCATGCTCTTGCCGAACTTCACCCTCCCCCCGCCAACTCCATTATCGGTCTCCCCCTGCGCTCCAAGGCTGCAATCATCACCCCCATCGCTACCATTCTCCTTGTCAGATTCGCTACCGTTCTCCCCATCCCCTGGGTTGCTGTCATTCTCCTCGTCTGACCCAATCAGTTCAGATGAGAGCGGTTCTACTCCGTCCCGCTTCCCGTCGCTTCACCAGATCCACCTTGATGCTTCGGAAATTGTCCTCGAGGAAGGTACAGTCGCGGTCGGTCCAGCTTTGAGGTCGCGAAATCATGTTCTTAATTTTGGTTAGCTTCATCTCGGAAAGGGTGGGGGCAACGATTTCAACATTGCCGGTTCCAAGTTGCAGCTTTTTCCATGGGACTTTCTTGTGGTTCTTTTGAGGTTCAGCGTCCCGTAGCAGGATTAAGAGTCTTGCCTTCAAAGCAGCGCGACGCTCTTCCACCCTAAGTACTCCTAATTTCTTCCTCGCTTCCTCTAACGCTATTCTCCGTTCACTTTCAGCTTTAAGTCGTCCATTTCACGTCGGCATTTAAGCCAAGAGAGTTTGCACCGTCCCTGCATCCCATTCAGCTCCTCAAATGTATGGCGGCTTAGATCATCTAATATGTATAAGATTTCATTAAGCAAGAATTATTTAATATATGAATATTACCTGAGAAATGTAGTTTTAATTCTGCTGTGTCCTTTTTCTGATCCCAACTCATCGCGAGGAAAGATATATTTGCGGCCTCTAGGTATAAAGTAAAAAAAATTAAACTTCGCCGCAATGTGCAAAAAAGATAGGGACTATAAAGTGAAAACTCAACTTACCGCAATAATCTCTAGCATCTCCTATTAATGCCATCGCTTTGCGATAGACTTCTGATATCGCCAATTTTGAGGGCATCAGCTCCCCAGATTTATACTGCTCTACTAAAGCAGCACCTCGAGTCTCATATCCTTCCTTTTCTTCGCAGAAAGGAGTGACCATTTTTCGTGCATTTTGACGCCCAGAAAATTATCCTTCACATTTTTTGGATCGAGACCATCGCGCTCTAAAACAATAATTTTAATATAGGCATGTTAATTGAAGCAAACCTTTTCTTTTCTTAACAGTAAGATCAAAGTACTCCCAACGAAAAAAAGCTAACCCAATACTTTCATGCTTTTTTTTCTTGAATAAAGCAGCGTATAAACTTCCTGACTTCAAGAATTATGTAAGTATTTATTTATCTTTCTTACACGTAAGTAATGTTAACAGAAACAAAACTCTAAAACAAATACGAAATAAAGATCCTCCCATTGGACTCACTCTCGAAGATGGTTCCCCAACAGAAGGATCAGGTTGGGCTTCCGACGTCTCCTGGACTCGATCATCGTCTATAACCTGATTCAAAGCTTCTCGTGCCGCTTTTCTTTCTTTTGCAGCATGATTTTTGAACCAAGTCTCGAATAAAAAACATGTAAGTTATGATTATATATAGATCATTACTTTAACCTGCTTTGCGCCAATGTCTGTTCCAAGGCCCTTAGCAATATTCAAATGCTCTTCAGTGTCGCGGTCCCTCGTACCTCTTACATAGGCTGCAAGTAATACCTCCAAGTGCTTCGGCTCGAGCGTGACCCTCTTCTTCTTTTTAATTGTCTTGGCAACATGTGGAGCGTGGTTGTTCTATTTAAAAGAAGAGTAAGTAACATAAACAGCAATAAAATAACCTACTCCTGCTGATCGGACGCGTGTCTGTTGCAAACCGTTTGTCGATAATGTAGTGGATGTTTCGGATGGCGTTGCCGCTGCCACTGCTGCCACCGCCTCTGCTGCCACGAATACTCCTGAAGCCAATGTAGCTTGTATGGGGTTCAGGGTGAGTCCAGATACGGAGGATAGAGGAGCAGATAGTCTTGCTGGGATAGGAGGTATCCGCCTCGAGGAAGCATCGCCGAAGGAAGATTGCGGCATCAGCAGTTGATGCGAATTCAGGAAAGGTTGGGAAGTTTGATTGTTCCTTGAGCTTAGTTGAGAGTGATTATGAAAAGAAGTTGAGACACCGTGTTGGGGAGGCATTGAAGTGTGGAGTTGTGGAGGGTGTTGAAGGGAACTAAGATGGTGAGGAAAAAGATTCCCTTGATTATGTTGAGGAATGGCATTATTGTTAACTTGCTGGCTATGGTACAAAGGGAGATGGCTTCCTCGCAAGTTTGCAGAGGAGCCCGAGATACTTTGAGATAGACGGTGTTGAGGGTAAGGTTGAGTATGCGAATGAAGATGAGAGTGTAACTGTGGATTTGGATGCAGATATAGCGATGGGCTGGAAGGATGCGGTGATTGAGAGGTTGGAGTATGGCGATATTGCATGTTGTTTATGTTTTGGTCAGGCTGGCGAAACATTGTTCGGACAGAAATTTAATATTTTCGAAGCGTCAACCTGAGCAAGCTTGTTACGAGCAACGCATCAATGATAATACTTAGAACAGGTATATTTTAGTCAATAAGAATACTACAGCCTTTTATTGTATGTCATTAGGTTACTATTTCGTATTTCAACAATATGGGTAAGATTTATGATCCTAGAATTTGAATAGCAATTGTTGTAGGTTGCGGCACTTTTGTTAATTAAATTATTACGCGTTGTAGACTAAATGCATTAAAGAAAATGAACCAGATTGATTTAGACTAGTAAATATTAAAGCATATTCTCGTGTAAACTGCATATATACTTATGTTGTTGAAGTATCGTTGTCTTATTGTCGTCAGTTGGTCCAGTACAGCTGTCCAAACTACAGCAAAATACAATTATCAAGGGAAAATGAGATTATCGGTATCTTATCAAAGATTCTTGAAGTTTAAACTTTATATATAGTATCATAACGACGACTCTGAAACATAGTTGGGGAAAAAACCAGTTCTGTTTACAGTTTCGTCATGTCGAGCCATCAAGTTTATGAAAGTCTTGCTCGTAAGTTTACCTTGCCCAAAAGGAAAGTTGAGAATCAACAAAAAGTGTTCAATTTTATCGATTAATATATCATTCGATTCGTATTTTCTTCAGTAGTATAATTGAAAAGTTTCAGCATGTTTTGATACGTTTCAAGCAAGGAATGTAGAAAAACCTAAAATAAAATCATTAACTGATTTCTTAAATCAGGCGTCGGTACATCCAAAATGCACCTACAGACTTTAAAATTTCTCACAAAGTAGAAAAAGTAATTGCTAACAATATATTATAATTAAGAGAGAATTGAAGAAGCTGTTTTATCGTGATTTTTCGCTTATACTCGTTTTTTATTAGAAAAATATCAAAATCAGGTTTCTGCAAGAAATATTGAAAATAACATCAACATCAAATATTATTTTATCTACTTTGAAGTATTAAGAATCGGAAATGTTGCAAAAATCGCGTCGGCTTTCAATACCTGTGTATTTTTTAATTTATAAATCCTTACCGACCTCACGCGTCGACTCTGTAATTTATCAAAAATTCGAAAATAAAATTTGTCTTCTGCCGTCATCTTTATAAGTGCTCTCCCTACAAACCTGCCGCAAAAGTTTAAGAGTGATGGGGATGTAATAATTCAATTTTGCTTCATCAGATAGACTTATTGGTTTAAAACATTTTATTAATTATGTTCATTATCGGGGGGTACATCTGATTACCAAGGAGAGTAAGTAGGTCGCTTTTGACTTCCTCATAATGGGCAGGCTCAAAAGTGTATATTGCGTAATGTCAAAGTAAGTTTGCAAAGATGCCCATGCTTCCCTAATGGCTTCTTCTTGAGCTGACCGCTCCTGGATCCAGAGCACGGCTGCCTTTTGAGCATAGGCGGGCCAATTTGCTGAAGCGTCTTCTGCTGCAAGGTTGACCAGCCTGTCCAACATCTGTCCAGAAAATCCGTCGTTCCTGAAAGTGGTCGGCAGCGTTGTCCAGATCGGTTGGTGTAAGACAAGGTCCTCCAGGTTGCGCCAGTATTCCAAGATATCGCTGTGGTGTTCTGGCAGCTCGAGTTCTTCCAAGACTTGCTTTACGGTGAGTTGGTTATGCCCAACGTCAAGCTCTACCATCACCTCATCATCAAGTCCTTTAACCATATCTTCCTCGTCATGCCCATCGTTGCTATCGTCATCCGGAAACTCAGCTTCAGCCCCTCCTCTTCAATGGCAGCCAGTTCTGCTTCCCGTGCCGACAAAGTAAGCTCTTCAAGGGTTCGACGGTGTCGTTCGGGTGATCCTGAATTGTATTCTTTCAACAAACGCGTAAGTTTCGGCAAGATGACGCTTCAACTTGACCCGGAGCTTTGACGTCAAGGTCGTTCCTAAATATTAGTTATTACATTATATATCAATCAAACCTTGTCTGGCCTTCAGTAGTCGTCGTATGCTGACTATAGACCGTCCTTCAATTGTCAAAGCAAGTCGAAGCTGTTCTAGTATTGGTGCCCTCCCTTTTTTAGCCTCGTAGTTTCGAAAAAGCTTATCACGGTGCGCTCTGTTGATCTTGATCGCGTCGCGATACGACAGGTTTCTGACACTTAAAACTGTAAGAATGCCCTTGTTGTATAAAACGGTGAGTCGTCCCAGGGCGTCTTCGATGTTTTTCTTTATCACTCTTGGAGCACTTAATGAAAAGTAAAAAGATAATTAAAGTAAAAACAATAGAATAAAATTAGAGAGGCTTTATTAAATTGAAAATACCCAGCTATCTTTCTTATGTCAGCATAATCCATTGCAAGCGAGAGAGTAAGCCGTCGATTACCGAAAGTTTGATGCTGAGTGCTCCCGATAATCCTCGAAAGTAGAGACCATCGACGTTCACAACCTTCGCCATCAAAATGCCCCAACCCCATTAAAAGCTGAGGCGAAAACATTGATTGACAGCCATGATCATGACAATAAGAATGAAGCTTTGGAAGCATCATTAGGTATGGCAGTTCCACTCCGTGCTTTTCCAGGTGCGGAGCCAACTTACAAGCTATGTCGTAGCTGAAGGCAACCTTGCGATTTGGGTACCGTCGTCGGAAATCGAGAAGCGCGGATGTTGCGTAGACTAGCTTTTCTCCAACATCTATATCTATGCAAAGTTAAAGAGATGGGTTAGGTATACACAACCTTGGTAATAAAAGCGATTATGTATGCATAACTCACCATGTGAGATTATAAGATAACCTCACCAAGAGGCATGAATGCGTCGCTTATATAGACGTCGTGCCCTTATTCTTATTTTGTTGTTCCCGTTCCATTCTTTTCCCTCTCGGGGTTTTTCATAGTTTTTCCCCATAGATACGAGAGAGGTTTTTATAGAAGGAAGGGCGGTCGACGTGGTATGCCAACTTATGACATGCTACCACGTTGGTCGAGATGCCTGTTGTTGTTATTTGATTCCCCTTTATGTATTGTTTTATTATTTGTAGAAAGTTGAATAGATTTACGTACACCTCTTCAGTCCTGGATTAAGCCCTTTGCACATTCAGGCCAGCCCCTGGTGGGCTGTGCTATCCTCTTTCCCTTTTTATTCACTATCGTGTGTTGAGTTGTACTAGCGGGTGCTCTGGTTAGCACGCCGCCGAGGGAGACTGCGATCCGAACCAAGACATTGTCTAAGAAGGTATGAGCCATGGGAATACGCCTCAAGGGCATGATTCCTTCGAAGGTTTGGTCAGTATAACTACCTCTGTTCTATTCTCGATGGCTATGACAGGCTATCTAGTTGCCTGTGAGTGGGAGAGCGGCATGAGCAGGGCCCTAGGTAGATGAGATTGAGATAGAACATGTTAAAACGGCTTATTGCGGCGAATATGAGGCCTGGTACACTCCTTGGAGCGGGATGGAATCCCTTCTCGTAGACCCCTTTCCCTAGTCACTTTAGATCTAGTCTCTAGGCATTTCCCTTCCTTTTTTCCCTTTATTATTAACGATTAGAACGAAAACCACAGCAACTTAAATCCCCGCTGTCACTAAAGGCAGAATAGGGCTTGACTCTTGATATAGGAGTACTTCCTAGACTCTAGTCTCGTCACCTATTATGTGGTTCTCTACCTCTGTATGCCGGGGCTTAGCAGAGGGGGCCATAGAGAGAACTTCACAGATGGGGGCCCAACCTTAACATGGTGGTTTTTATTTCTTTTCGATCTCTTTCATTTTATTAATAACTCTTTTATATTTTTACATCATCATGTTGCCACGGTTCCCCTCTTTCGAACGACATATTGATCGTCGAATTCGCGTGCACGGCTGCGGCGAGATCGCAAGTCGGGTCTCTGGGGTCCTCCAACCATACCCCCGCACATGCACCAACCTGTCAAAATTTGTGCCATTTGTGCCGCTGACAATTTTGGCACAGGTAAGAGGCTACTTTACTTTCTATACCTCATTCTGTGCCCCTGGATCTGAAAACCTCGAAGCCCCTGGTGGGCCTAGACGTGAATAAGGTTCAGTTTATGACTCTGTGTAATGCAGGGCTGACTAGAGGTCTGTAATGGACCTCTGACCACCTTTACAGAAACTTTCGAGTTTTTGTTTTTCAGAGATCTGTGGCGTCAAGTCACGGAAACTCTTTCAGAAGTCTTAAAAAGCTTCTTAGAAACCCTTTGAAGGGTATTTTAACTATTATCTAAGCTAGAATCGAAACTTTATTCGACTTTATTTTTCGATTATTTATATTTTTTCAATTTTGTCGATGAGTTCCGGCTCAACGACGTTGAAAATTAAGATCCTGGTAGATCTATTATCCATCCATCAATGGTAAAAGTTCGTTCGCGCTAGTAATTTTTTAGACGATTATATCTCCAAAACTGTGTTCTTTATTGCAAATGAACTTAGACTTTTTCCCCAGCAAATATCCATTGTTACACAAAATTCTTACTTAATGTTAGACCCCAGGGTCCAACCTGAGGGCCTGTATTCCTGTGATCTCGAACGGGACTTCCTCCCGACGGTGGGATCCTAGATATTCCAAGGTACTTTGGTATGATATTATGATATATCTTTTCAAAATTGTTTTAGACATCGTTTTCGACTTTATATGAGGTTTATCAATTCGTCGCATCTTTGAATTACGATTCCGACGCCAATTCAAAAGTTTCCTTAATAAACTTCTACAAATAATTCAAAACTTAGAAACTATCTAGAATTCTTTAAAGTTTTCTTTATTTGATCAAGATTTGGCGACGATATCCTCGCTTTTCAAAAATACCACTTTTTTACGTTCTATCGACTTGATTTTTTCACGGTTTAAGCGAATTTAAACAACGATCATTTTATATATGTCTCGTTGTTCTCCGATGTGTCGTTCCGAAGTTATCGAATTTCGAAGACTCGTGTCGGATCACTTCGAGAACGAATCTTCACAAAAACATTAATTAAATTAAAAGAATTGTCAAATACAAAAATATTGTGGATCCAAACACCGCAACCATCCTCCGCATCAAACAGGCACAGAGAAAAGTGAGTGTTCACCATCCCTTGGAAGTACTTTTCTCGTTATTTTGCTCTATTATCCTCCCATCACACCCTTGGACAGAGTTGGTGTAAGGCCAGCCGGACTTGGGCACTGTAATAGTGTCCTAACATCCACCCTTCCCTTTCGTTTTGCAGTGCAAAACATAGAGTACTTCGACGTACCCCCGCCTCCACCAGGCCAACCCAGGACTCCTAAGAAGAGTACCTTTCGTGCAGATCGCCTTACCTACAAAGAAAAACAGCTTATCCAAGAAAAAGTGTCTGCTGCTAAAGTTGGACGGGAGGTTTTCTGGACGACTGGAGACTATCCTAAGAGTCCCTATAACAGCAAGGTGTTCACGGCTTTGTCCCTTACCAACGGTTTCGAAACCAAAGACCCGAGCCAGTGGGCTTTCTTGTCGGCTGAGGAACACGCCTCTCGTGGTCTCCCCTTGCTGAGGACGCTCTCCCCAAGCACTGTCGCGACTACAACGCGGCCCTGGAGTCCTTGAAGAAACAGGACGAATTTAACGACCTTTGGAAGGAAGTTGTTGAGCATTGCCGCGTCGAAGCATTGAAGAGGAGGAAAGAAATCACCCCCCAACTTGCTAAAGCCGCCTCCAAGCTTCAGCACGCGTCCCAACTCGGCAACATTGAAGCTGAAGTCGTCCCTGCCGCGGCAGAACCCTCGTTTTCCTCCAAGCGCCGCCGTGGTGACGAAATTATTGATATTGCTGTCATCTCTGTTAGTGACAGCCTTTTGGAGAAGGATTACTTACCTCTCCTCCCTACCACGGTCATTGGCAACAACTGGGTGTTCTTGGTGGGACCTCTTAAGAAGCAATACGTTCTTGGACTTTTAGGTTCCATTTCTGACCGCCTCCGCCTCTACTTGGACGTTAGTAATTTGGGCTACTCTCAACGTGCACCTACTTCCGAGCTCATCCCTCAGCTTAATAGTGTCTACCGTCGTTATATTTCCATCCGCGAGAGTATTTTCTACGCTGTTAGAGGTTGGGAGAAGGATATTCTTACCTTTCTTGGTTCTGAACCCTACCCATTGAAGCCGATTGGAGAACTCGTTCTCCTTCCTGACGAAACGTTGAAGGCCGCTTCCATCGCAGTGTTCCAAGCTCGTCGTACGGTTTCGACTACTGAAGCTCAGATTCAGAGCTCTCGACCTCCAGTCACTGTATCTGCTGCTGGGCACGTCGCTCTCGGAAGGGCTATTCAAAGTGCCGTTAAGGCCCAGGAACGAGCCACACGTCAATCTCGCGGCGATAGTACTCGCCCCGTCAAATCCTCCACAGATCAACGTGGTTCAACACGCCGCTCTGCTAGCAGATCCAGCAGATCCTCCGTCAAAAGTCGTTCCTCTACGAACTCAACCTTTTTTCCGGGTTTCCAGCTTCCCATTCGAATTGAGAACTTGAAGAGACGCTTGAAATCTGCCTCGACTGCTGAGAAAAAGGAATCTCTTACTTTCGAGCTTGAGGTCGCCAGAAAAGCTTACCTGAAGTTTACTGATTCTGGAACTCCCTCTACCTCCTCTTCGGAACTCCTTGAGGGCATTATCCCTCCCATTGGCGTGGATAACGACGACAGTGACGTTGCCGTTACCCATTCTTCTGACGACGGCGACGAAGTCCCATCCACTGAGGTCTCTAAAAAAGATTAGATTTAACATCCCTTTGTTGGCCTTATTCCAAATCTTTTTGTTCAGATCCTTGGATTAATTTTGTTCCTACCCTTTCGAGAATTTGTTTTATTTCAGAGCCACTTTCGCCGGTGGACTTGACTTATAGGAATAAGATTTATAACTTTTATTTTAAAGGACTCTTTAC
Organism: Chytridium lagenaria; assembly: GCA_025449115.1. NCBI lineage: Eukaryota > Fungi > Chytridiomycota > Chytridiomycetes > Chytridiales > Chytridiaceae > Chytridium > Chytridium lagenaria. Next base: position 295,559 of record JAHLKC010000035.1, read on the forward strand.
TGTTTCTAATAAAAATGGACAAAAACTTCCCTCGACCTCCCACTGGATCACGCGAAGATGTCTTTTTCATGTTGTGCTTCCAGAGACCCTCCAAAGCTCGTGCGGTCGCTCATGAGACACGTCCATGGAAACCGTTGATTTTACGCGCTACCGTATCTTTTCTCAAAACGACACATGGCTTTGCTCACGAGCTTACGGTCCAGTATGTTCTCGCTTTTAGTCGGAATCGCCGACTGACCCTATCAGATCCCGTTGATCCGTTGTACTTCTTACCTCTTCAGTATGATGTACCTCGTGGTGCTTCGCCTAGCCCCTATATGCTTGAGTTCCTTGTAAAGAACAAAAGACTTACCTTTAATTTGTTTAAACTTTCTGAGTTATTAAAAACTCGCGTCGATTCCCTCCCTTTTCCTGAGGAAACCCCCTGCGAAATTATTTTCCTTAATCCAGTACGATTTGACGTTGTTCATTGGAACGGAAAGTATTTCTCTCACTCTCCCATATGGAAGCCACCAGTAGCCTATGTCTCTGTCGATGGTATGAGAATTCCTGCCTCCGGCATTCCCGGGTCAATCCCCGACATATTCACCGAATTTCCTCCCTCTCCTGAAGAACATGGAGAGGTGTACGTCGATGCTCCTTCACGCCCAATAAGTCCTGATATCGGCTCTGAACGTCATCCCCAGGGAATTGAACCCCAAGAAGACTCAACTTTGTCGCGTCAAACGACCACTATGTCCCCGACGCCTAGTACACCTTCGGCGTTTATCCAGTCGTTCCTTTCCAAACGACTTCCTACAATGCTAGCCTCGGGAGATCCACTGAGTATTCAACAGGCCCCTATTCAGGATAAAAAACGAATGCACCGTATTTATAAAGGAAAAGCTCCCGCTTACCTACTAAAAGCCCATGGCTCTTTTCCCCCGGTTATTCAACCCGACATGGACGCAACCTTTGCCTCCTATACCCCCATCAAATCGGAAACATCATCTCCGATAACGAATTCCTTTTTTGGTGTTAACTCTTCCTTAAAA